>WBNM01027570.1:4685-16478 GCA_013399055.1 Ramphastos sulfuratus | reverse complement strand
GCCTCAAACCAGCACAGAGAGGACTCTTCACCTACACACCAATTTCCTTTCTTGCAGTAAAGATTCAAGTTTGTGTTGCTGAAAATAAACAATCAAGAAATTAAACTCAAGACCTGTGTGGCCTTGCGATTCAACACCACTTTGAAATTAAAAAAAAAAAAAAAAGTAACAATTCAGTGTAATAATCTGCCTGATGCAGTGAATGATATTTAAAGTCATTAGGCTGTGGCAATGCTCCAATAAAATGAAAACACAATGTGAGGTTCCTCTGGGCGTGCTCCCCTGGATTAGTATGCAGTGACATGTACCAACAAGGCATCTATAGTGAGCTGATGGTTTCGCTTACAGATCTGCCAATAGCAGCCAGCAACTGCCTATGAAAAGCCATTATACACTGGCCCATAAAGCCACACATAATTTTCATTATGTTTCCCTTAAAAAGTGCTTGTTTTGCAGGATAGAGGCCATGTCAATAAAATGGATTGGATGTCACTTAAACCAAGTGACGTGCTAATCTCCTGGAGGCCCTGTGTCCTTAATCTCTACAGGACACAAGTCAGTTTAGAAGCATGAGCTGTTCTCACAGGTAGCAACTATTGAGCTCTTTAATGTAAATTCAAAGGCAAAGCTTATCAGTGTGTTTCAGAAACTGCTGCAGTGTGGTTGCTGTCTATGGGAAAAAAAAAAATCCCCACACTTCCCCCCCAAATCCCTGGGCAACTTCCAAGCTTTCACTGCACCCGCGAGCACCTTTTAATTATAAAGAAATTGTTTTTGGTGATATATGCCCTGTGACCAATTGGATTAGAGGCATTTCTTCTGGCTGTTATTAAGCTAACTTGACTATTGCCCTTGTATAGCTAAGCATGATCAAAATACAAAGTGTAGGAGAGCATCTCAATTATGAACCACAGTGCAATGCTCCTGCAGCCTAAATTCTTCTGTTCAACGACTGGTAATACTCTAATGAAAGGGCAAAATAATAGGCACAGGATCAAGGATGCTGCAGCTCATCAGGATGAGTTACAGAGGCTATTGAAAGATTCAGACTGGGGTTTTAACATTTCAGTGGACTGGTCATTGCTAGACAATTGGAAACGTGTAGGCAGTCTGTGATTCCTTAGAAGGGTCTAAAGACAAAGAGCTAAGGTCTCCCTGGAATGACTGTTAAGAATCTGCTAATGATTACAAGATACAAAAATAAATGTTCTGCTGTATATTCCTTCCCTGTTTGTATTTATCCTCTCCTCCTACTACCAATTGCTAACACATTTCTTTATGTGCTACAGATTAAGGTTAGCTACTTTTCTATTTGCTTGAGTCATAGCAAGTTTTTCACTAGAGAACTGACCCGTGAATGTAACCCAGCTGTAAGTTAAAGCCAAAAGCAAGGAGGAGAATGCTCATCTGTACTTCTGACATTCTGATCTATCTCACTCTGAAATCATGACCTGAAACGTGTGTAAATAAACAGGCTCCATTTATTCCTCCATCATCATTTACTGCAGCCTTTCGGGCTGTGTGCGACTAGATGATCCTTGTGGTCCCTTCCAACCCTGACTGATTCTGTAATCCTATGATTCTATTACTATATTTAGTGTGAATTAAATAATAACAGGGAGCCAGCTCTTCAGAGGACTTTTACTGCTCTTGCATAGCATGAGGAGAGAAGAAATGGGAGTTTCAGTAGACCTGAAATGTGCCCATCATGAAAGGAGGAGTTTTGTTTCATAGAACCAAAAGGTAATCACAAGCATCAGCATCAGAACATTCTTCAGCTAAAAGAATTTGTCATTAAAATTAAAAAGTTTAAAAGTTTCAAGGTAAAAAGCTTTTGAGGCATTAAGAAGGCTTTGAGGAGACCTTAGAGTAGCCTTCCAGTATCTGAAGGGTGCCTGCAGGAAGGCTGGGGAGGGACTATTGACAAAGTCTTGCAATGCCAGGACAAGGGGCAATGGGTTTGAAGTGGCAGAGGGGAGATTGAAAGTGGATGTTAGGAGGAAGTTGTTTGCAGTGAGGGTGGTGAGACACTGGCACAGGTTGCTCAGGGAGGTTGTGGCTGCTCCCTCCCTGGAGGTGTTCAAGGCCAGGTTGGACGAGGCCTTGAGTGACCTGTGCTAGGGGGAGGTGTCCCTGCCTATGGCAGGGGGTTGGAACTAGATGATCCTGGAGGTCCCTTCCAACCTTACTATTTTATGATTCTAAGTGTGATAAGTCAGCACCATATGCTGACTGAGAAGATTTACTGATATTTATACCTGGCAGTATTGCTTTTAGTATTACCTTGCTAGAGCATTTACACCACTGTGAGTAGTAACCTTGGAACTGAGATTTTAACAACTCCTTTGTGAAACTGAAGCCTTTAGAATTTTCATTTTTAATAATAATAATAATATAATANCCATTACTCCTCCTCCTGTCATTACAAGACCTTGTCAATAGTCCCTCCCCAGCCCTCCTGGAGGCCCCCTTCAGATCTTGGAAGGCTACTCTAAGGTCTCCTGGAAACCTTCTCTTCTCCAGGCTGCAGAGTCCAAACTCTCTCAGCCTGTCCTCATAGCAGAGCTGCTGCAGCCCTCTGAGCATCTCTGTGGCCTCCTCTGTTCTCTCCAACTCCTCTCTTTAAATCCTGTTCCTTTAGTACAAATAAATGCTGTTATTTTCTAACATTTGTTTTTCTTGGGATATTTGTAGTTGTTTATTCCCCCTTTTTGCAATTTTTTTACATTAAAAAGCCAAACCCAGAAGAATTCCTGTTCTGAGATACACTCTATATTAATTCCATCACTTCAGTAGTGCTTCCCTTTATATTTTTTTCTCCATTGTAATGATGGAGCACAATGAAATGTTGATGTCTCATCAATGACTTAAGTATCTGCATCGCCATTTGCCATTTTCTACTACAAATATGTGATAGATCCTTGGATTTTTATTTCTCTTTCCCTGATCCCATTAAGCATCATCTGCAAATTGGTGCTACATGAGGTAGCTGAATGTTTCCCTTTCTGTGATGTGCTATTACATCTGTATTTTAATGTGTCATGAGTAAAGAGAATAGAAAATAGTTGTTGTTAGTGACCTGTCTATGTAATTTCATCTTACACCTGTGCCCCATCCTCAATGCCATCCCTTTTCCCCTCTATGATATATACACCTCTTCCTGTTATTGATTCAGTTCAGCATTTCATTATGAAGAAATGCAATTAGTATCCAACATTTTTTGTGTGCCAAGGGTAGCTGTAAAATTATTAAATAAGATTGATCCTAAAAAAAAAAAATTTGGAGAACTCAGCTACTGATCTCATTCCAGTGCAGCTGTTGGTTCAGGACAGCCTGTCATCAGCTGCTCTCTGGTGAGGTCATTTGGCTTTTGGTATTTCCTGTAGTAATCCCCAATTTCTACAACATCTTCTGCTAAACATTTTACTGAAATGAAATAGTTTGCCTCGTGACATCCCATTTGTTTTAAAAAAGTTGCTGATCTCCTGTACTGACTGCATTACAAATTGTCACAGGTACTTCAGTGCAGACTGATGTTGAGGTTCTCCTTTGTCTCATTTGCTCTTATCTTTCATGTCTTTACTTACTCTTCCCTTCAAAACAGTGATCCAAGTTTTTCTGCACTGGGAATGACAGAATCATAAAGTCATAGAATGGTTTGGTTGGAAGCGACCTCAAAGATCATCTAGTTCCAACCCCCTGCCATAGGCAGGGACACCTCCCACTAGCACAGATTGCTGAAGGACTCATCCATCTTGGCCTAGAACACCTCCAGGGAGGTTGTGGAGCACAGAAGCACAGAATGTGATATTTGATCACATTGGATAATTCTGTGCTCCACAACCTCCCTGGACAACCTGTGCCAATGTCTCACCACCCGCACTGCAAAGAACTTCCTCCTAACATGCAGTGTCAATCTCCTCTCTGCCAGTTCAAACCTATTGCCTCTTGTCCTGTCATTGCAAGACCTTGTCAGTAGTCCCTCCCCAGCCCTCCTGGAGGCCCCCTTCAGATCCTGGAAGGCTACTCCAAGGTCTCCTCAGAGCCTTCTCTTCTCCAGGCTGCAGAGCGCCAAATCTCGTAGCCTGTCCTTAGAGCAGAGCTGCTGCAGCCCTCTCAGCATCTTTGTGGCCTCCTCTGGACTCTGAATGAAGGGAGAAAAAAAAATCTTTACTTTGCCATGAATCCTCATTGAAGGTGATATTTTTTTCCATATAATGTTAACATAAAATAGGTGAAATTCCCTTCTCTGTTTTTCTCATTATTGGCCTGTAGATGGAAGACATGAGTGTAGAGCATGTTGTGGGGGAACACCCCTTGTTCTCTTGAGCAGCTCACCCCTTGCAGAGGTCTTATCAGCAGAAGACATTAGATCTCATAGTTACAAATTCCATATTTTGATAACAAGATCACCACTGACAGAGGAATGACTGCATTTTCTGAATGAGCAAATTGATCCATTTTGTTAAAGTAATTGTACTATTAGCAACAGCTCTTACTTAAACTGTGTACTCCTTCTCTTGCAGATGATAGAGTGAGCNTGCTGCCCTTCTCTGGGCACCTTCCAGCACCTCAACATCTTTCTGAAATCCTTGCAGAGATGCAGGCCTCAGAGTTTCTTCCCCATTTCGATTAAGCAGGACTCAGTAAAAGTGTTCCCTTTGATGAGAACAAATAGAGCTCTGTACTTTTTTTTAGCCACATCTGCTTTCTGAGGCTGGTTGATCCATATCCCTTCTGGGTATATGACAGAGATAGTGAGGAGTTAATGGCTCTGGGTAACAAGGTGCTCTGTGCCAGAACTCTGCAGCTGTAATGAATTGGCTTAAACATTAGCAGTATAAAGTAATTTAAGATTAAATTTTATAGCTCATATTTTTACAGGGAGCATTACCCACTGTTACAAGATATCTCCATCTCATATTTCACACCATTTAGGACAAACTCTCATTTTCACTGAAATCTCCTCTTCTTGGCCCAAAGAGATGTCATATGTGAGAAACTAAAAGCAAGGATAAATACATTTAGAGACTTGAACTAGAACTGTCTTCTGCTCAATATATTTTTAATCATTTTATTTGGCAACTGTTAAATTATCCACGTTGTGTGCAGTTTCTAACATTCTGCTATTGAAACATGAAACACTTCTTTCACAAACATCTCAATGTTTCTTCTGGGATATCAGACAAAACCAAAAAAGTATCTTAAAAATGTTTCTTAATACCTGAGTTTTATAGTCTTTGACTTTTACTTCCTTTCCAGGTAGCATGAATAAATAACAGATAACAAAGCTGATCAATGTGTCCAGTTCTGGACCCCTCAATTTCAGAAAGATGTTGAGGTGCTGGAATGTGTCCAGAGAAGGGCAGCAAGGCTGGTGAGGGGCCTGGAGCACAGCCCTGTGAGGAGAGGCTGAGGGAGCTGGGGGTGTGCAGCCTGCACAAGAGGAGGCTCAGGGCAGACCTCATTGCTCTCTGCAGCTACCTGAAGGGAGGTGGTAGCCAGCTGGGGTTGGTCTCTTCTGCCAGGCACCCAGAGACAGAACAAGAGGACACAGCCTCAAGCTGTGCCAGGGGAGATCTAGGCTGGATGTTAGGAAGAAGTTGTTGCCAGAGAGAGTGGTTGGCATTGGAATGGGCTGCCCAGGGAGGTGGTGGAGTCCCCATCTCTGGAGGTGTTTAAAAGGAGGCTGCATGAGACACTTTGTGCCATGGATTAGTTAATTGGAAAGTGTTAGGTGATAGGTTGGACTCAATGATCTTAGAGATGTTTTGCAACCTGCTTAATACTCTGATTCTGTGATTGTGAACCCAACACAAAGTATGCACTGACCAGAAATCAACTTGGACCGAGATTGACTGCTGCTCTGATTTGTATTCTCTGAAGCACACAAGCCAAAATGTCATGTCAATCAAACATATAACATACAAGGTCTGCCTGGGAAGACCTTGTTGCAACATTTCAGTACTTACAGGCGCCCTGTGGTATTGATAGGGACAATCTTTTTAGCAGGGCCTGTTGTGACAGGAGAAGGGCTGCTGGTTTTCAACCCAAAGAGGAAACATTCTGACTGGATATGAAGAAGAGAATTTAAAGCTGAAGATGGTGAAACACTGGCATAGGTTGCCCAGAGAGGTAGCAGATGACAAGGTGAGGTTGAACTGGGCTCTGAGTAATCTGATCGCTACAGGGAGCTTGGACTAGATAACCTTTAAAGGTCCCTTGCACCCCAAACCACTGTTATGAGTCTATGATACTCCAGTTATGTATAGTCACTTTTTTTAATGTATTAGGTTAGTTGGGGGGGAAAAAAAAAAGTGGATTTTGTGTTTTAATGAATATTTCTTTCAGTGGAAAGATGGACATAGGAAAGAGTCCTTCTTCACCAGCTGTTTTTCATAGAATAGAATCATAGAATCAAGCAGGCTGGAAGAGACCTCTCTGTAAAGGCTTCTTATAGAAAAAGAAATCTGCCTTCAGAAGCCTGGTAGCAGTCACATTCCATTCCTTTGTACCTGGAGGGGCACAAAATCTCTCTTTCCATGGGCCAACTNGAGCAGCCACAACCTCCCTGGGCAACCTGTGCCAGTGTCTCACCACCCTCACTGCAAACAACTTCCTCCTAACATCCACTTCCAATCTCCCCTCTGCCAGTTTAAACCCACTGCCCCTTGTTCTGTCATTGCAAGACCTTGTCAATAGTCCCTCCCCAGCCTTCCTGGAGCCCCCTTCAGATCCTGGAAGGCCACTCCAAGGTCTCCTGGAAGCCTTCTCCTCTCCATGCTGCAGAGCCCCAACTCTCTCAGCCTGTCCTCGCAGCAGAGCCGCTGCAGCCCTCTCAGCATCTTCATGACCTCCTCTGGACCTGCTCCCACACTTCCATGTCCTTCCTGTGCTGGGGGGTCCAGAAAACCAAGAAAGAAAACTCACAGCAAAAAAAAAAAAAAAAAGCAAACCAAAACCAACAACAACCAAAAAAACCCCAAAACCCTGGAGTGAAGAAGTGATGCAGATTATAACTGGGCTCAGTACAGGACTTTCTTCACTGTTTCTAGGACCTACAGATTGTTGTGTTAGCATGGCAGTGTGGGAGATGGGATGAGCAGTTAGGAGGGGAGGCAAGAAGAAGGGCTGCTGAAGCTAGAACTACTGCTGATAGTTGGGGTTTATTTTTTTAAGTACTGAACTCTAAAATAAATGCAAAATGTTGTCAGAACAGTAGCAAAATAATGGATTTATTCTGAAGGATGGGTGGGATTTACTTGGTTGGTTTTTCAGTTTTGTTATGTTTGTTATTTATTTGGCTTTTTTTGGTTGTTGTTGTTGTTGTCCTTTTTTTCCTGGAGATAAAAAAGCACTGTGAGAAAAATAAGAAAAAAGTGAGAAGTCAAAACTTTAGAGGAGATTTTACTTTTCCTAAGGAGAGAACTTCTGGCACTGACATTTGTCTCCAGAGTGTTCAGATTTTAACATACTTCCTGCAGCCTTCAAACTGATGTTCAGCAATTGGAAAATAGGTTCTGCTTTGAATGAAATTGGTCATGAATGTTGCTGTTGTGCTGGATTTACTATCTTTCCAACACCTGGTTTTAGGCAGTAAAAACAAAAGGCAGCCTGACAGGCCCTTGGTGTATTTGAACAGAGGGATGAAGAGAGAGAAATACCTTGAGGGGCAAATATTGGAATTACAAAAGCCTGCTGAAAGAGAGAAAAAAAAAAAAAAAAGTCTAGCAGGGAAGCAGTTTCCTAAAGTGGTAGCATAATCTGTTAATAGCTGTGCAAAGTTTAAAGTGATACAAGGTCAATATACTATGAGGGTAAATTAGCACTGGGTACACCAAGCAATTACACAAGTAATCATGGTAGGGAAAGCGCCAACAATTCACACAGTGAGAAGGAAGCATTCACACACTGACACTTCCCAGTGTCACCTTTGTGAGGACTCTTCTGAAACTTGAATTGTCACTTGAGGTTCTCTTTTTGTACATGGCAGGCTTTTCATTTACATTTTCCCTGCCATGGGAATGGTCACCCAACAGGATGGCTTTTGTGCACTGGTTCTGGCTCATGCAAAATCTCACTATCATTCTAGTGGGTTTGTAGCCTCTAGAAACTGTTATTTCCCTCTGATATTTGACAGCAGCATTACCTGACCATATGCTCCTGAGACTCTGCTTTTAGCTGCCTCCTTTTCCTTAACATAAAGGGAATCATAGAATCATAGAGTGGTTTAGGTTGGAAGAGACCTCAAAGCTCATCCAGTCCCAACTCCCCTCCATAGGCAGGGACACCTTCCACTAGAAGAGGACGCTCAAGGCCTCATCCAACCTGGTCCTGAACACCTCCAGGGAGGTTATGGAGCACAGAAGCACAGAATATGATCTTTGATCACATTTGGTGATTCTGTGCTCCACAACCTCCCTGGGCAAACTGTGCCAGTGTCTCACCACCCTCACTGCAAAGAACTTCTTCCTAACATCCAGTTTCAATCTCCCCTCTTCCAGTTTAAACCCATTCCTCCTCCTCCTGTCATTACAAGACCTTGTCAATATTCCCTCCCCAGCCCTCCTGTAGCCCCCTTCAGACAATGGAAGGCTACTCTAAGGTCTGGAAGCCTTCTCTTCTGCAGGCTGCACAGCCCCAACTCTCTCAACCTGTCCTCATAGCAGAGCTGCTGCAGCCCTCTCAGCATCTTGGTGGCCTCCTCTGGACCTGCTGCAACAGTTCCATGTCCTTCCTGTGCTGGGGGCTCCAGAACTGCACACAATGAGCTCTTAAGGGTTTCATTGTGACTAGGGAGTCTTATAATGTTCTAGAAGCAATAAAAATGGTGACAGAATTTTTTCTGTGTCAAAACTAAGCAGAANCATTTTCATGCACTTCTTGCAGGAAATTTTTTTTTTTTTTTTTTTTTTTAACATGGTACCAAACGTGGTGGTTTTAGAATTGTAGAATAGAATTGTAGAATGGTTTAGGTTGTGGCTGCTCCCTGCCTGGAGGTGTTCAAGGCCAGGCTGGACGAGTCCTTGAGTGACCTGTACTAGTGGGAGGTGTCCCTGACTATGGCAGGGGGTTGGAACTGGATGAGTTTTGAGGTCCCTTCCAACCTTACTGTTCTATGATTCTATAACACGTGGAGATCTCCCCAGCCCCCACCCTCCCCAACTTAACTGGTGCAAGAGCTGCCAGGAAGGGCACTGTGCAAGAGCAGGGAGGTTTTGAGGAATATGTTGTCTCTTAACTTTCAGTAGGTAGGTGGCTGATCATTGTCTGTGTTTATCTGTGTCAGTAAAAGGTACATAATCAGTACTCATTGTTAGCACTTGTTTAAGACCTAGACTCAGGGCTTGAGAGGTAGATGTGTGTTACTGACTCTCAAAGGTACTCTTCAGAAGGAAGATCAGTAAATTGCCTAAAAAGCAGCCACACTCAGAGAGATGCCTTTAGATCTTTGTCACAACTTTGTCTTTCTGTCACATTACAGTGCTGTTGCCTTTCTAGATTGCTTTGGTTAATCATCTGTTACTTTAGCTTGCTTTATGTTACTCTGTTTTCAATAAGTTAAACTCATTGATATTGCTGCTTGTCCTTATTTCTTGCACCTCCTGCTTTTTACTCCACAATTACCTGATGTAGCTAATGAGGCAACATAAAGGTGTAAATATGCATCTATATCAATCAGAACAGTATAGACAGAAATACTCACTCTGGGCAGTGTCATTCTACTTTTGCTCCTATGATGTGGCAGAACCCAGAGGCAATGGGTGGAAGCTGAGGCATAGGAAGTTTCATTTAAACATGAGGAGGATTTTTTTCCCCTGTGAGGGTGACAGAACCCTGGCACAGGCTACAAAGGTGGGTTGTGGAGTCTCCCTCTGTGGACATCTACAAAACCTGCCTGGTTGCATTCCTGTGTGATCTAGTGTAGGTGATGCTGCTCTGGCAGGGGAATTGGACTGGATGAGCTTTGAAGGTCCCTTCCAGCCCCTGACATTCTATGATTCTATGAGATGAGAGACAATTTATGTCAAGGTAGGCAAGGTTTACATGCATCTTAAAGTTTTAAATAAAACATTCAAATGAAATGATGTCCCATAAAAAAATGTTATACAGTTGCTAATACTAACAGCATCTCATTCCCCTCCTGTCCACTCTCCAGTCTATGAAACCATAACACAATAAAAATGGTGCTACCAAGGTTGTTTTATTTTAAAAACATAGTCTTAATACCCATAAAAGGTTGTTCAGAGAACTGATAATTGTGTTTAGATTTAAACACAGCAACTCCCAATAGCTGAGCTCTGATAAAGCTCTTTGGAATCTCCCCAATGAGAAGGGCTGGAGTGATCCTTGAAATAGAGCGGGCGGTCAGGCTGTGGCTGTGGAGCACTCAGCGTAGAAAAACGAAGCTATAAACAGAGCCATTTCTAATTTTTACAGGTTTCCTAATTTGGTCACTTGCACAGAGTAGTACTTCAGCTGCCAAGATGATATAACCACTCAGAGCTGCAATTTCAAAGAATGCATTTTGAGGGCTCCGTGTGGGCTCATTCCCTGTTACGTTGTGTCTCTTGTCTTTGGCACTGCGAAATGAGCTTCTAACGTCTCTTCTTTCCTCTGCCCTTCAAACAACAGCCTCTGGAATAAGAAAGATAGTACTAAACATAAGCCTGTTTTGCTGGAGCTAAAATAATACACATCAAACTGGAACATCTACAAACCTAATGCTATGGCTGAAATTAACCTCAGTTTCCATCCATTGCCTCAATGGCAACGGGTGAAAGCGGAGGCATAGGAAGTTTCATTTAAACATGAGGATGAATTTCTTCACTGTAAGGGTGACAGAACCCTGGAACAGGCTGCCCAGGGGAGTTATGTAGTCTCTGGAGATATTCAACACCTGCCTGGATGTGTTCCTGTATGATCTGGTGTCAGTGATGCTGCTGTGGCAGGGGGGTTGAAGTGAATGAGTTTTCAAGGTCACTTCCAGCCCCCTATGATTCTATAATTCTATGATTCTATGATTCCATGATTCTATGATTCCATGGTTCTATGATTATATGATGCTATGATGCCATGATTCTATGATTCCATGATGCTATGATTCCATGATTCTATGATTCTATGATTCCATGATGCTATGATTCCATGATTCTATGATTCTATGATTCCATGATTCTATGTTTCCATGATTCTATGTTTCCATGATTCCATGATTCTATGATTCCATGATTCTATGATTCTATGATATTCTATATGTTTTCCCACATTTCTTTTGCTTTATTGCTAATAGTCCAGACAATTCAGCTTGTGTATGGAAATGGTAGCTGAGGTCAGGAGCAGAAGAAGCCTTATTCTTCCTGCCTTTCTGGGACAGTGAAAACTCACAGCTGCATTTGTTGTACTTCTATCCTGTACAGGCTGCCTCAACCAGATAACCCCAGAAATGAGGCCTTTGGGAAGAAGCAGCATGGCTCGACAGAAGCAGTTTTCCCCAGCACAGCCACCCAGCTACACTGGTTCTAAGGTCTGTGATGCTCACTTTTTCAGCCTTATGCCTGTAAACTGCTGCTGCCCTTAGCAGGAGCAGTGTTATTTCACATCACCTATAGACATAGTGCATTTAAAGTGCATTTTATCTAGTTTATTTTTTCTTAGTTGCTTATATGTAAGTGAGTCTCTGCAGATTAGAAAAGACTTCTTCAAGTAGGTGGTAGCTGAAGATGAGGCAGCAGTGTGCCCAGGTGGGCAGGAGAGCCAATGGCATCCTGGCCTGCATCAGGAACAGTGTGG
>WBNM01027569.1:0-35945 GCA_013399055.1 Ramphastos sulfuratus | reverse complement strand
TGTTAGCATAGGATGAAGGAGCAAGCTTAATAAGCTTCTTTGTGAGACCTGTTCCAAAAGGAATGTCATCAGGCTCACGTGTGCCATGATCTCCATAAAGCACTTCCTTCACAGCAAACTCCTTCAGAAGCTTAATTCCCTGCTCAACTGTGTTCCACTTTTTAGCTGCCCATGGCAAATCATCTCTGGAAGGATCTCACATAGCCACAGCCAACAGGAGGCATGCCCACAAGCTAACCTTACCGAGAGGGCTTGCCAGGTATTTGTCCATTCCACTGTCTTTTGTGAGTGGTCCTAGCTGCTTTGCAGACTTGTTTCCTACCTGTAGCATCCCACCAAGTCATGCCCTGTAGGGTACAAGCAAACTTTAGACCTGTGAAAGAACGTTACATGGAATAAAGCACACCGTCACAAATCCTAAACTAACAGACTCTGCAGAAGACCATCTACTTAGCTTTTCAATATTCAGTAAGCTAAGCAAAGAACTTTCTCAAGTTGAAACATTTTTTTTTACCCATGTAGAAGATATCTGCAACTTTAAGTTCTGGATTTTGGAAAAAAGCCTGCCCAAAAGCTTCTGAATTTGGACTAAATTTTTTTTTTTAGGATGAAAATGATTCTGTCTTATTCTATCCTTTATTAGAAAAGCTTGGTGTGGAAAATTCAATACCTTGAGGCAGTCACTAAAGGCTACCCCCAATCTTCCAGCAGCACTGTGAGCTACACTCTCAGCTTTGAACAGGAGTGCAACAAATCTGAGATTTGCAGTAAGAAAGCAGGATACAAACAAACTGGAGGTGAGACTGGCCACAGGCAAGAGTTAGGCCATGTGTGCAAGTTACGAACCTGGGATCTAAAGCTTCTCTTTATAACAAGATCAGCCACGTAAATCTGAGGTAACTGGACTTTATTAACTGTTTCCAAGAACACACGGAAGAGCAAATACAGAGAATAACATTTCGTGACAGAAAAATTAAATACAAGAACCAATTAAAGGAAAAAAAACCAACATGAACAACTAAAACCCGACAATGAGACCAGCCTATGAACTATGCAACAGCCAGACCAGACTTAGGTCACCATCCCTTAGAAACAGAAGAAAGGCTGAGATCTCCTTGTTTATCTCACACACTGTATGTTGCAGCAGGCATGCTTAAACTGCAGCTGTTCCCCAGCATGGCAGAGGACATCAGATCACAAATCCAACAACTCAAGATACAGATGTGGGTCTGCAGTGGGGTTTCCCAACCTCTGTAAATACACAAAACAGCTTCCATTCTAGTGGGCAGCTGTGATGGCATGGGGCTAGCATGCTGAAGGATTTTCATTTACATCTCCTCAAGGCTTCTCTTGATAGGTTCTTCAAGCTCTGCATCTTGCTCTGTAGAAACACAAAGCACTGATTACAATCTCTAGTTATGGCTAATAACCTGTCAGACACCAGTGCATTAACAGCACTACTCTGGACTCCTGAGAGTCGACTTTATCGTTTTCAGGGATCTGCTTGGGAGTGTGTCACAAGATAAAGCTCTGGAGGGAAGAGAGGCCCAAGAAAGCTGGGCAGTAATCAGGGACCATCTCCTCCAAGGTCAGGAGCAGTGCATCTCAAGAAGGAAGAAGGCTGGCAAGAGTACCCAGAGGCTGCTGTGGATGAACAAGGTGCTCCTGGACTTATTTGGGCACAAAAGGAGAGTTTGTAGAGAGTGGAAGCAAGAACAGGCCCTGTGGGAGGGCTACAAAGGAGTTATCCAAGCAACTAGGGATCAGGTTAGGAATGTGAAGGTGCAGAGAGAGTTAAACTTGGCCAGGGACAGAAAGGGGAACAAGAATTTTTGCAGGTACACCAGTGCCAAAAGGAAAGGAAGGGAAGATATGGGGCGTCTCCAAAAGGAGAATGGAGACCTAGTCACAATGGACATGGAGAAGGCTGAGGTACTCAATGACTGCCTCAGTGTTCACTGGCAAGGCCTCCAGCTGCACCACCCAAGCTCCAGAAGGCAAAGGTAGAGACTGGGAAAAACAAGATATGCCTACTGTAAGCAAACATCAGTTTTGAGACCATCCAAAGAACCTGAAGGTGCACAAGTCCGTGGGTCCTATGAGAAGTGGCAGATGAAGTTGCCAAACCACTGTCCATCGTACCTGAATGGCCGTGGCAGTCTGGTGAAGTCCCTGCTGACTGGAAGAGGGGAAACATCATCCCAATCTTCATGGGAAAAAAGGAAGACTCTGGAAACTACAGGCCAGTCAGTCTGACCTCTGCGCCTGTAAGATCATGGAGCAAATCCTTCTGAAGGCCTTGCTGAGGCATATGGAAAATGAAGAGGTGGTTGATGGTAACCAACATGGTTTTGCTATGGGCCTGACAAACTTGGGTGGCAAGCTGATTGGGTAGCTTTGGGACCAAGGCCATTTCCAAACAGCAGGTGTTTAGGAAAGCAGTGAAGTCTTTAAACAAAATGATTTTCAAAGTGCCTGTAGCCTGTCACCAGAGATGAGTAACCACACTGTATGAAGGCCACCGAGCACAACAGCAAAAGGATGAAAACAAGGCCAAGTACAAGAAGATAAGATGGAAGCAGCTCATTCAAACTAGTGCACATACCTACAGCTCCTTTAGGAAACCACAGTGTTTTGCTGAGATACAATACCTCATTCCGACTTATTTACTCAGCTCAGCTCCTCAGCCAGTAGCTCTACTCTGAGTCAGCACAGTTAGATTTAACTGGTACAAAGCAGGTTTGGTCTTTAACTGCACAAGACCCTGTGGTGCGGCAATAAACCAGATTTTGGGTCTGCTGGCACACTGCAGGTTAGGAAATTGTTATTTGTTACTCATTTCAGTGTTCCTACCTACTCAAAACTGCCCAGCATATCTAGAGATTATTCCTAAGAGGTCACTTGCTGTACAATCGATTGCAAGTTCAGTGTCTGTCTTCCACAATTAACAGCACTCCTCAACATCAAAAAGTGATTTTACAGACCTTCTTCCCATTTCTTTGTTTCGTCTATGCTCCTCTTCATCATTTCTTTGACATCTTCATCCTCTTCACTATCTGAACCTTAAATGCACAAATACAACATAAATTCCACATTGCTTCTAATCACAACCCTTAATGGTCCCACCTTGCATTTCTTCTAGTGGAACAACATCTGGATTTGAATGCCCTTATTATGAGCTAGCAATCAAGATAGAAATGCATTGCAGTGGTAGTTTAAGACAGCAACTCAAAGGGAGTAATTTTTCACCTACCTTCTTCCCCTTGTCCCCAAACTTTAGAAGCAGACTGCTTCAATTTTGTATTTTAAAGAAGTCAGAGGTATCTGCAGAAGCTCCTGTTAATGTCTCCTGCATTTGCTTTTTTGTAGTTAAAGACATGACTCACAAGGATTTCATTATGGGAAGAAGCTCTTGTAGTGTATCTGCCTGCACCTGATCTTAACTCTTCTTATTTTGCTGCCTAAATAGAATCATAGAATTTCTTTGGTTTGAAAAGAGTTCTAAGACCATTGAGCAACCATCAGCCCAACACCACTGTGACCACTAAACCATGTCCCCAAGTGCCAAGTCCACACATTCCTTGAACACTTCCGGGAATGGCTACTCCACCTTGCTGGGCAGCCTGTTCACAGGAAACGTTTGAGGCATTGGGAGTGCTGTAACTGCACTGAGAGGTGCAATTCAGCAGGTATTGTTCCAGTCTCACACACATTTGGTCTACCCTACTAACTCATAGGCAAGCCTAGCCAAAACTCCACCAGCCTTCCCTTTCTAAAGATGCTCTTCATGAGGCTGGCTTCCAGGTCCAGAATGAGAGATCTGTTTTAGTGTCTAGTAGGGACTAGTGTACCCAAGGTATGGATTTGTTGGGTTTTTGTTTAGTGCTCTTCCTCCATACACCCCATTTGTTTTAAACAGAGACTCAGCAGGTTACAAAGAAGCAGGTCAGTGAGTGACATGATGTATTCATTCTGCTACAGGCCACTGCTGTTTTGGGAGATGCTCTCTGTGATGAGGTCTTACAGTATTTGCCACCAGCTAGGTGTCCCATGGTCATATGCACAGAAGCACCTCCCCTTATCACAGGCAGTAGCACACCAGTACTTCTGGTGATATTTACTAGCAAAGGACATTCCAGTATGGACACCTGACACTGTTTGTGTGGCTCCTGGCATTCCCAATGGCCCTGAGCTGGGGCCCAAGCCAAGCATGCAAAGCAACAGGCAGCCTGTCACAGAAGGGTGCTTCCAAACCTCTGACACAGGTCCCTTTTGTGAACAGCAACCTTGGTAACTTTCCCAGTACCAGGAGTACAGAGGCCAGCAGCTGGCATCAACAGAGATCAGAAGCCCACCAAAGATGGCAGAAATAGCTGGATGGACCCTGCAGTTAAAAGGCTCTTTCTCCAGTCACTTGGCAGACTGTGAACCCCTTTGAAAACTGCCTGCTATCTCTGGACAGAAGAGACACTATTTTGTACATCATCTTCCAAAGCAAACAAGACTAAAACAAGAAATATACACATACACACCCCTCCCTCTGGGGGAAAAAAAAAAAAAAAAAAAAAAAGGTAGTCATTACAATAACTTAAAGGGAGGAAGAAGTACCAAGAGGTGTTACAGAAGCGGCTGCATCCTCATTAACCATTCTTTTAATCTTCCAGCCTGCAAGACACCCTCAGACTGCTTCACAGTTCTGTGCCTGTTAGAGGTGTAGCAGTCAAAGCAATCCAATCACTCCGTGATCAATTCCTTAGCACATCTCTTGAGAGGACAGAGCTCTGCTGAGCAATAAAGCACAGCACAAGAGGGTCTCTTGGCTACTATTTCAACCACAGATGCATTAAGAGCACTTTTCTGAAGGGTTCCAGTTTTTAGGCAGCTTGACAGAAGATGCTGGCAAACAGGCAAAGCAATATTCTTCTGATAGCATCTTGCACAGACAATTAAACAGAAGACAGGAGCAGTCAGAAATACCTCATTTCCTTTTAGGCACCATCTAAAGCAGCCAACTTTCCTGGAGTTGGTCACAGAGTCAATTAACATTCACTACGGAGACCGCCATGGTGGCAACCCACTGACAGGCTCTTGGAGGACAGCACTTTCCTGCTTACCTCTGGCCTCCCTGACTCTGGCAGTGGCTGACCTGGTCCTCGTGTTTCCAAACACAGCGTAGCAGGAGCTAAGCTGGCTTCACTGTCAGACTATAGCTGTCACTATGGATACCAAAGTAGGATTTGTAGATGGAGTTATTTTAAGAAAGTTTAGGTGACACCTTGCTGAAATGTTCTGCTAGACACTCCACCCCAGCCACACCACTTGGTTACACGGAGCACACACTGCTGCTGGAACACAGGCACCTGCAAAACACTGACACAATCTGGAAGCAATCTGCCTGCCCCAGGACTGATCTCCGCACCCAACAGACAACAACCAAATGCTACTTCACAGCTGCAAGATGACAGAGAACAGGTTTGCTTAAAGCATATTTGAAAACATCAGCACTCCACTGTCAGAAACTATCAAACCTGAAAACAATCCGTGCATCCTCTGTTAGTCTGGGGGGGAGGGTGATCAGTAGGTAGCCAAGTGTGGTTGTGAGCACCTCTGGTGTCAGGAGCTACACTACTGCCACTGGTCTTACTGAGCCCTAACTGCAAGCACCCACATACAACTCCCCAGGAAGGCAGCCACTGGACTCTCTAAAACCTGACTTGCTGAAAGTTAAATTATTAAAAAGCTATCAGAGTTGAGCCTTAATTACGAGCTTTTAAATGCATGGACTTGTCAGTGTCTCAAGTTATACTGACACTTTCCTTACCCAAAATCATAGCTCTGCTTGTCCTCAGTGCTCCCCTCTACCCTCCCCAAACCTAGGCAGAGCAAAGGCTAAAGGCACAAAAAGCAGTAAGAAAGAGAATTTTAGGTGTTCTGATATGGCTCTATAGGAATCGGGGATAAGACTAAGTCAGAAGAAAAGCTGTCTGCAGGCCAAGTCCCAAGCAGAAATGCTGCAGCAAATAAGGGGGTGAGCAGGAATGCAGCTTCCTTTAGGGGCTGGAGAGCAAGAAATAATACTGTGGAACTCACCCCTTGTCCAGCAGAGAAAAGGGAAGGCCAAGTGACTGAACAGATGAACTATGCAAGTCAGAAGAGATCAGGTTGCTTTTGCACATGGAACAGGTCACTGTGGTGGACTGGATGTTGCACCCTGTGACTAAACTCTGTTCGAGATCTTGGATTCCACTTAAGAATATCCCCCATGAAAACATCGCAGAATGGCTGAGGCTGCGAGGGGCCTCTGGAGGTCATCTTGTCCAGCTCAAGTAAGGCCACCCAAAGCCAGCTGCCCAGGACAACAGTCAGCATGCTTTCAACTAAGAAGATTCTCTGCCAGGGAGCTCAGAACTGGATAGTGCTGACCTTACCAGTGCTGAGGAGTGGGAATGAATCACCTTCCTCAAACCTGCTGCCAACATTTCTTCTAATGCAACCCAAGGTACTGTTCTTAGCAATAAGAGGACATTTCTGTCAGCTTGGTGTCCACCAGGATACCCAGGTCCTTTTCTGCAAAGCTGCCTCCCAGCTGCTTCACCCCTGGTCAGCATCCATTGGTACCTGGGGTTCTTTCCCTGGTGCAGCACTCTGCACCTGCTGAACTTTCTAAGGTTCCTGTTAGACCATCTATCCCATAAAGGTTCCTCTGGATGGCAGAACCCTCTGGTTTTATCAGTTGCCACTGCCAGTTTTGTGTCATCAGCAAGTCTGCTGAGGGTACGCTCTGTCCCCCCCATATAGGTCATTAAGGAAGACATTAACCAGGCCCAGAACCAGTACTGATCCCTGACGTACACAGCTGGTTACTGGCCCCCAACTGAACTTCATACCACAGATGTTCTAAGTCTGGGCATTCAGTCAGTTTTCAACCCACCTGTTTGCTCATCCAGCCCACACTTCATCATCATGTACTCCTGGTACTGCTGGCATCCTCTGAAGAGTAAATGGGAACATTTAATTTGGAGAAACCAGGTGTGTTCTGTCTCCCTTGTTAAAATCCTTAGCACATCCTGTAGCTCTCAGCTCCTTTGAGGTCAGAGGAAAAACAAGTGCCCAGTTTTTCAGATAGGAGAGCTTAAGATATGGCCTCTTCTCTAGTGTCTTTTGTTAAATGAACAACAGCTAGGAAATTCTAACCATACCTATTCTCTCCAAGAAATCCTGCTGCTCACTACTGCCCCAAGTATGGCCCAATTCATGCTAGAACAAAGCTGAAAACAAAGGAAAGCAAGTTCTGGATGCATATAGAGCTCCAATCAAAAATATTAACCCTGCAGATGGGAGAAAACCGTGAGTTTTTGCTGTTTCTTGAGTCTCTCATAAAAACCTATCCTGAGGAGGCACTCTGACAGGTCACTGCTGTAAGTGCCACCCCCTGTCCTGGCACCAAAGCACCACAGCCTGAACCTGGATGAGCTGCCCACACGGTTCAGCATTAACTCCTCCCTGTACCTCATTCTCTTCTCTGGCAACCTCAGCTGCCACCTCCTTAATCACCGCCAGCCCCTTAATCCCCCTTGGGGTTACCAATTCCTCTGTGTCACCAGAGACTATCTTCCTTCCCTGGGCTCGCTCCTCCTCCCTTGCTGCACAGCTGCATATCCCTCCTGACTGCAGTCTCTGACCCCAGCTCCACTGCTCTTTCCTACACTGCTCCTTCTGTAACTCTGAATCCCACCTACCCATTTCCCATCAACAACACACTGAGCTCTCTGTCTCTCCAGCCACTGACCCTTCACAGCTGATGGCTGAAACTTTGGTGCTACCTTACTTTGAGGATACCATTAAAGTGACTTCATCCAGGTTCCAGTAACTACTTAACCAAAATCTTCACTCAGCACCCTACCCCTGCCTTCACTAGCACTCAAGTTCTCTGTGTGTGATCCTGCTGCCTTAAAGATATTGTTCCTTGCCTTGCAGAATTCCTTTATTTTATTCCTTCTTCGGTGTAACCCTGGAGGATCCTCCCCACATACTTATCTCCAGCACTTGCTGCTCTAGTCCGTTTCTTCATTAAGGTGACACCACCTGTAAATGCAAGCACAGCTGATGCCTGCTTAGAGTTCCCAGACAAAGCTTCTCTCTCACAGTGCCAAGTGAAGCTGTACTCTGTACATCTCTCCCTACAGATGCTCATTCTTCTGTTCATTCAAGTGTAGCATGACTGAAAATAAAGCTCTCAATTCCTCATCCTCCTCTAACTACCAATACTGTGATGGTCACTTAAGACTTTAACCTAACCTTCATGTTAGACTCCTCTTTAAAATCAAGTAGATCAAACCTTGAGGATATTTCATCTGATCTGAGTCATAGGGTCTTCCCACTCAATGCACTTGGCTACAATTCTTGTTCAGACTCATCTTAGGCTCTGCTCTTTCCCAGGATCTGTACCTATATGCAGAGCTGCGGCCACTGTAGCAGCGTAACTGAGGCAGCAGATTCTTTCCAGAGTAGCATTCACTGATAAATGTAGATGCAGCACACTGCAGATGCCCATGCCCTTCACATGGTCTCTGCACAGTGGGGGCTGGAGGCTGTGACCCATCATCCTTAGCCAGTCCCAGAATGTTTAACTGGAAGTTCAGACAAAGCAGAGACTGGGTTCAGATGTGGTGTTCATGTTGGACCTCAACCACCACAAACCCCTTCACTACTGAGAAGGCAAAGCAGCTCTCAGTGTCTTCTGTAAATAAATTCTTCACTCCTGTTGGATGCGTGTAAACCAAAAGCTTCTTGGGAGTGTAGGAGCTGGGAATCTTAGCAGCATTCATCCCAATTAACTAAAATTCTGCTCTTTTGAATACAAACTTTCACAGAAGCTGCATTCAGTAGTAAACTCTCCAATTCAGTGGCAGACTGAAGATACAGCCTGAATTCCCTGCAGACAAATCTTACCAGACAGTGAAAGAGGGGCAGTGGTTGTGGCAGATACAAACTGCTCTCAGCTAGCAACAAGGGCTGAGGCTTGGTAGGAGCTTGAGGTCCCCACACATCAACTGGTGCCTTGGGGCCCACAAGGACCTTTGCTGCATCCCCCCCGACTAATGAACAAATAAAGGAGCAGCACACAACTGCCCGGGTCTGGATAGAGTCCTGCTGTGGAGAGGCAGCCTGGCAGTGAGACCTCCCACCCCCAGCACTAGCCCTCCCTGCTCCTTGGTGAGTGCATCTAGATACATCCACCCTGGCAGTCAGACCTTCTGCCCTAGCATCAGCCCTCCCTGCTCCCTGGTGAGGGTATCTGGATATACCTGGGGCACCTTGGGGGAGATTTCCTTTCCAGAGTGAGTGTGCACACATTCTGGGTAATCTCTCCCTAGACAGTTTGGCTGCTTGTGCAGCAGGATATTCCTGACTGATATCTGGATCTGTCATTTTAATCTTCTCTCCTTCTGGCACAGTAACTGCAGTAAATCCACATTTTCAGCTGGCTGCTGCTATCTGTTTGTGGATGCCTCTGCCTTTGGCAGTAAACACGGTCCTGCCCCACACCATGACTCTGACAGTCATGAGACAGCCTGGCTCCTTACAAGGAGGGAGGAATACTCACAAATTCTAACCCTTTTCTAATTAAAAATTGTGTTTCATTTAAGACCTCGATAAAGGATTTTATTTGAATCTGACTGTGAGAAAGTCATGCTAAAGCCATTTACTCACACATGCACAAAAATAAATCACTTTTGTCACCTAAGTTGTGGCATTGCTGCTCACGTCAGGATGGGTGTGATGATCCCTAACCTGTCATCAGCTTTGCCTTTGACATTGTTTAACACTCGTGAGAAGTATAAGCTGTAGCAGCACAGTCATGACTAGATACTGAAGAGTCAAGCCAGACAAGGCACTAAATGCTGCTTTTCTGCATGCAAAGGATTAAAAAGGGAGACACTGGAGACTCCTCTTCCTCTCTCAAACTGCTCCATTAATGTACATGAATCTATCGGCTGTTGTGCCTTCAGCACAAACCCCAACCACAGCACCTGTGCTGATGAACTCAGCTTCAGCAGCATAAAGCAAGTATGTCTTGCTTACTCTTCTCATAATTCTGAGGAAATTCACGCACCCACTGTAGTAAATGGTCTTCCAAGGTACCATGCTGTTGATGCCCTTTTGCAGCACACAGGAACTACTCTTACTTATTTTAGAGTGAGTGCATGCACCACAGTTTCCACAGGAGTCCTGCTGACATGCTAAAACGGTTCACAAGGGCAGCTGTGGCAACTGTGGGAGACTACCACAACCCAAACAGGGAAACAGCTTTTTAATTTTGAAGCATATCCAGTTCCAAAAACTGTCTTAAAATTTTTAATACAATTCTTTGTGGTTAACTGTTTCTCACTTGCTTCTCCCTCTACGGTAACTGCCATAAGCTTGAGAAAGTCACAAGGCAACCAACTCTTGTTTATATTTCATTATACCCAGCTGCATCTCTGTAAGAGGACAGCAGATTACAACAGCCTGTGATGCACACACTGACTTCTCATCTCAGCCCTTCAGCACTGGGCTTGCACACCAAGACTTGCAAATGCTTGCTGCTGGGCTATGCAGCCAGGGCATGGTGCAGTGGGATTATCTTCTCCAAAAGCACTTGTCAGTAATGCCATCATCACATGACACAGTAAACACAGGCCTGACATGACAAAGGAGGTTTCTAATATTCTGGTTTAATACAGGAACAGGAGACAAAGGCAGCTTTCACTGTCTGGGTTCCCTGCTGCTGACATTGACTGGAGAAGAGGACCAAGGATGGCTCAAGACAATTCTATTCCTCTTTGGGTTTTTTGCTGTTGTTGGTTTGGGGTGGGCTTTTTTATTTCTTTGTGGTTTTGTGGGGTTTTTTTAGTGGTTGTTGTTTGGTTACTTTTGATTTTTTTTAAGTTACAAACACAAGTCTAAGTTAACCAAGATGCGCAGTGACCAGCCAGCCAGCAAGGTAAGGTTTGGGCCATCCTAACAGTGCTCATCACTGTAACAAGTAAATTAAACATTAATCTAAGTAAAGGACCTTGAAAGAAGCATTAGATTAAGAAACTTCTGAAAGCAAGCTCAATATAAGCAACACACTGGAGTAGAACTTATACACGGAAAGTGGATCCAAGTCATCACCTCTGAGACAGCAGGAATAAAGCTGTACTAGCACAGCTACCCAGGCGGGGAACCAGAGCGCTCTCACAGAGCACGGGAGTGTCTCACATCCTTAGGTCACACGTGGAACTGCACCAGAAAGGAAGGCCCAACAGCTCAACCCACTCAGACACATCGACTGCTTGCAAGTCACAGCTTTCTTCATCTCCTCCTCCCCAAAACACACAGAACTCCCAAAGCAGAAACAGCCTGCCACATCAACATGCTGTTATAGCTCAAACTGCATCAGAACAGATCTGTCTGTCCCAAAATTCCAATATGCTCTACAACAGCAACATTCACAGTGGGAATGCAATGGTTCAGTTGTAGCTTTATACCTAACTGGAGAAACAGGTGGTTCCACCTCACCACAGGTGATTTTTCTCAGGAATCCATTTAATTATCCTGTATTTCTTTTTCCCTTGAATGAATGAATGAATGTCAATTCACCACTTAGTGCCAGTACCTCACTTGACTTTCCCTGGTAGGACAGCAGCCCCAAGTGATAACTTTCACACACCTGCATCAAGACCAGCAGCACATTTCAGGGCTAATTCAGAAACAACTTTCTCTAACACACACTCAATTGACAAGCCCCTAAAACCACAACAAGAACCAGGGGAAACAACAATGGGTCTACAAAGAAGGGTCATGCCCTACAGGAAAATTTTACTGAAAGACACTCTAAAATACTGAGGAGGATTAAAACTCATCTCAGCTCTGGTACTCCTTTGCCCAAAACCTATCTGGCTCAAACCTCTTTGATAACCCTACACAAAACCAGTGTGACCATGTCAGTGTGTCCTTCATTACAACATGGCATTCTAGAGAACTTCAACGCCTCCATGGATGTCTTTGCTCCAAACAGATGTATGAGTCACATGGCAGTGACTACAAGGAGGCAGGGTCAGAATAGCCAGAAAATTGAATTTGGGGAAATAATAATGCTTTAGCAGGGTTGCATGTATTTCAGACCCATAACAAATCAAGCAAAGCAGATTTGAGTACCAATCAATCTATATGCACTCAGGAGGGCTTTAAGTAGCTTCCTTTCAACTTGAAAGGAGCTCTCAGACTGAAGCAAGCTTGTGTCCTCTAACAAAGCATACAGGGAGGACACTTGTTACACCAAATACAAATGCTTAGTGAAGTCTGTTTTCAAAGCCTGCCCCAAGCAAATAGTTTCCTCTGAAATAGCAATACAATGAAAGAACCATTTAGCAACAGGTTGTGTTACCAGCAGAACCGTTCGGCTCTTTATTGGAGAGAAGAGTCAGGTAGCGCAAAGGTTGTGTGGAATGTTTAGCTTCTACCTTTAGTGGTATCTGAAATGCTGTTCAGCAAGGCACACATCATGTCCCCTTCCATGTGGTGCGGGTTTAGGATGTGAGCTGACCGCTGGGTCATCTTAAACTGATTTTCCAGTTCCAGGAAGCTTTTGTCTCCAGACAGTATAGTGAAAGGGATCTGCTTGGGCAAGTGCTCATCCAGACGCCCAGCCTGTGTGCAAACAAATACATGTTGAACTCAGATCATCTCTTCATCCCATGAGGTCTGCCTAGCTGTTCCAATACAGATGTCCAGAGGAAAGTCTTCTGCAGCAACTCACCTCTGCTTTTGCGATCTGATTAATATTATATCACAATGACAGGAATTACAGTCTGACACAGCATTTACTCCATGCATATGACAACAGATAGAGGAAATGGCTGCCAGAGCAGTAAAGAAGGACGAAGACCCATCCGCAGGTAAAACAAGTCATCTCTGCAGAGCATTTTATGAATCATTAAAAATAAAAGATTTGGTATACAAACCCTGCTGCAAAGCACAGTTGTTCTGTGTAATTATCTGTTAGACAAAACTACTCAAGAATCTAAAAGCACTGCATTAAGAATCTGAGTTCTCATGGCATTACAGATTCCTGTCCTTCACCTGCACCTCTTCTAGCCCAGCCAGAGCCCCAGGACTACTTAACAAAGACACTGATCTCGATCAGCCCAACAAGGTCTCTGAAACCAGCACCCATCCAATTCCGTCGTAAAGATGGCCCTAGATTTGAGCTACCTGAGGAGAAAATAAGTTAACATTTCTCTCTGCCATAGAAACTCTAAAAACTGTGGGGTTTTATTCTTCATTTCCTAACCAACCTTCTTCCTCTCCATAATAGACTGACATCCTATTTGGGCTAACTCCACTCAGTTCATGTCAGATTTATCATTATTTTTAGTGGACTTAGAAGTTGCATGAAAAGAATCTAAGAATCTCTCATCCGTAACCAGCACTAACCACCAAAAGCACTATCATCTGTCACTCTACTTTAGGCACAGAGACACAACAGTAAAAGAAGTGTGCACTAACTTACATGAACACAGAGAGCAAAGTCTGCTGCTTCTCGTCTTGTACCGCAACGGGGATGAAGAAAGAAACATCCAATCCTCTTAAGGTAGTTGTAAATTCTGCACTGCACTGGAGGTTTCCAGTTGCTGTACCCTCCTAAATAGTGAGAAAGAAAAATAATAAGGAAACTCACAAAACAGAAATGCCACCATGAACACCATGAAGTAAGAATGCAAGAAAACAAAAGCAAAGATAAATCTAGCTTTAAAGATTACTTTGAGCAATGTGAAAGCTAAAATAAGCAGATAACCAGAATCCTAAAAGAACCTTTGTTCTTGAGTTAGAAAGCAAACAAGACAACAGCCAGCCTGACACTATACAAAGCCTCTCATCCATTTTGTCTTCCCATTCAGAAAAACCTCTCTCCTAGATACCACAGGCACTTAGACACAAGGATGTATTCTTCTCAGGTTTAAGTGAAGTTTTGGATAAGCTGCAGAAACAGAGGAGCTCTGGGAACATGAGGGAGTAACAGAAATGCTTGGTGTAGAGAATTCTGTACAAAATGCAATTCCCAAGATGATGTCCAACAGACTAACTGCCTGACACACGTCAGAGCTATTTAAGAATAAGATAAAAAGCTAGAGCTACAGCTGAAACAAATGCTAGAGTCCTGGCAAACACTTAGATGCAGTCAAGATAAACAAAACAAAGCTACAGCTGGGGAAAAAATGAAGATGTTTTCCCAAGAGCATCCTAAAACATGGAGTTACTGGCTGGAAAAGACGATTGAGCAAGACTTGCTACAGACAAAAACAACATTGGTCTGAAACAGGTTGCAAGGGAAAGGAAAGGAGCAGCAAGTCTCTCAAGAGAGGGACAAACAGTGGAGACTGCAGTTATTGTGACAACCTAAAAAGAAAAAACAAATGGAAGGACAAACTGAAGGGAGTGGAGAAGAATTTGCTAAGAAATAATGGGGAGGAAACTTTTCCTCCCAATGGGGAGGGAAAAATGTTGCTTTCTCTGCCATATGACAGAGCAGGTGGATACAAGGAAGGATTTTAGTGGGAAGCAAAAATAGTCACTGATGACACTTGATGAAGGCTGCAGAGGAGTGGAGTGTGTATTCTAACCTGCCCACCCCCTGTCTCACAAAGGAGGAAAAACAATCCACTGGAGATTTCTCATGGATTTTTGGGTGGGTGTGTAATGTGTATGCTTCACCCTCTCCCCTTTTCACCCTAATGCCTATAAAAAGGGTATCACAAGTTATCTGGGAGCTCAAAGATTTAGTAGCAGCCTACACAGAACAAAATGTAGGAGCACCTGTCCTTGAGAAAAATGCTATTTGGAAGTTGTCATCTGTTGTGACACTGCTACTTGGGAAAAAAACTTGTGATCACCAGCCCTGGCTTTTGGGTGCATCAGTGTACAACGTGAACATTTGACCAGGACAGCAGAGAACAGTAACAGAACTGTACTTGCTCTAGCAGAGCCAGAGCACACGTGGGTAAAGGCCAAGTGGCTGGCTGAAAGCAGAAACAATACAGAGCCTGGGCAATGGAATACAGGCACTTGAAGCGAAGTCAACACTGTATCAGCAACTGCAATAGAAAAATAATTTACATAAGAACTGCATATAAAAATAATTTACAAAAGAATCAGAAACACTGTTTGGGAAATGCAGAAAAAAATATCAGAAAAGGGACTTTCAACAAGCTAAGCAAACAATAGCATAATCAATCACTCAAAGCCACTGCTAGGAGAGGCACCTACAACAGAAACCCAGAAGTGTCCAGGAGCCTTCATTTTCCAGGCTCCCTATCCGTGTAGTTGGCACCAACAGAGGTGTTCTGACAGGAACATGGCCCAGTTTAACCACCACTGACTTCTTGGCCTGGGTTTTTCAGTTTCAGTGCTCCATGGCTTATTCCCACAAGGCAGCCAGCACGCAGCAGCTGGCTTTGGGAAGCAAGGAATGGAGCGCTACTGAGGTGGGCAAGGCTGTTCCAGCACATGCCCATGTTCAGAATAGCCCTGGGCACAGTGTCTCAGCCAGCCCAGGCAGACCTTTGGGTAAGATCGTTGTATTAGGAGAGATTCCCAACAAGAGATTAGCAATACTATGGATTACTTCTCTTTCTCAGGCCAGAGATATTTCTGATAATACAGTTCAGACATTCCTAGGTTCAGTCTGTTTTTCATTAGTGAATTACATTCTGCCTTGGAAAAGAGACAGCACAAAACGCCCTGTCATAAAGCACGAGCTTACGTCAATTAATGACAAATTGCTTTTCAGTCAATGAAATACAGATACACACACAGCATGACTGATACCAAAGTGTATGGATTCAAGCAGGAAAAGTTTGACATAACTTAAAAGTCTATTCTTTGCTAAATAATTCTTTATAAAACCCAGACAAAGTAACTTTGGGCTGTAGATGTCAGGTAGGCCTGACAATTCAAGTGAGATTTCTAATACCTTCTTATTTTTATCTTATTTTTCTAAGGCCAAGTAGATTGGATAACTATAAAAATAAACATCAAACCTTCAGCAATTAAAAGACCACAACCCAGACCTAAATCACAAAGGCCTTTGAAGTCAAGGAGTACATCAGTGAAGTGAAATATCTCCAGAAGTCAAGCTGGGCAAAGCCTCCCAAGAGATAGCAAGGACAAGTTGTTTAGTTACACTGAAAATAGAATACAAATAAATGGAGCAGGCAGGCAGAAAGGATGAAATAGAAACCCAGGATGATTAAGTATAATCTAAACCCTCAAAATCAGTGTTTTTTGTTCCTATATAAGGAGGCCAAAGGTAATGCCTGAGGGAAACACACAAAGCTGAGGAGCATGAAGCTTTAACAGAGAAGACTAGACAATTTGTCCCTAGAACTCCTAACCATCAGACTACAGGCCCAGGGACACAGCTGGCTATTGGAACTCCTCAGATTTTCCATTAACAGACACTTGCTTTGCCTCCACCAGCTATCTAGAATACCTGTTGTTAAGAGTAAAATAAAAGCAAGCAATTCAGGTATCAACAGGACTTTCTGTCCAACCTCAGCAGCATCAAAACTCAGCTTTGAGTATTCTTGATTATCTTTTAAAGGAAGAGATAATCAAGAACATTAAGTAAATCAGGAGTGTAAAACACACTTCACAATTCCTGCAAGTCCAAGGTGATATGTATGTTTCAAGAAGTAAGTATTTCAAAATTTTCCCTTATCTACACTTCGCTGAAGTATTCAGAGTACCACAGGCAAAATAATCATAAAGGGAGATACTCAGAACATTAGTAGAAAAAGCATGAGGTGGACAAGAAGTTGGTTCAAGAACAGTCATGAAGAGTAGCAAGTTAAGAAGCTGCTATTCACAGACCCTGCAAAGTGTTCTCTTACAAACCTTTAACGATGCAAGTTCCATCAGTCACCTTGTGCCATTACTGGTGCCTTCACATGTGAGATACTCCTAGAGCTGTACAGATTGACTAGGGGCACCCTTAAGGACCAAGGCAGAGACAGAACAAAATTCAAGTGCAAGATGTAAAATCATGCCTTTTTGGACTAACAAGAGAGAGACTTAGGAGGCAGAAAATCATCTGAGTATTATGGCTGTCCTGATAATTATGAAAGACTAGTATGATACAGCCCAAGTTCAGCACAAAAAACAGACTCTAAAGCTTTCAGCCATCCTCAAAGAGTCTACAAGGAATAACGAGAGCAGAGAAGGGCAAGACTGGGTCAGAAAAGTTCAAGAACATTTCTGCGTCATGGTGCCTATGACACCCTGGTACCTGCTTGTTCCTGTTCCTCACTCTGTCAGTCTTTGAATTTCGGCTTAAGTGTTTGTGTAGACTTGTTAATCTTACCTATTTCCCTCAGCCACTCTTACCTTGAAAGCCCCAGATGAAGGTCCCTTGGTTCAGATTAGTTGGCAGCTGTGTGAATAAGCTTGCCCAGTTGTCCAGATCCACCAATACAATGTGAGTCATGGTACTCAGGTAGTCAAGATCAGGAAGTTCATCACCTTCAACAGGATAAAAAGGATGCATTTGAAGTTGGCCCTTCTGCTCAGCTGCCATACACCAATTTAAGATATGCTTCTGAAAACTCATGTATTCAGCTGTTCTGAGAGCTAAAAGATACAAACCATAATGCCACTTGCCCATAGCATTGTTTAAACCAGCTGCAAGAGCACTCACTCACACACAGATTGGGCAAGGAGGCAGAATCTAGATACATGACAGTGCAGAGCTGCAGAGTTTTGCACAGGCACAGAAAGCTATCACCCTGCACTGAGACATGTTAACAATCCATCTAATACTCAGTTGTGCACCCCCTGCTACGGCAAGTCTCTGTGACATTCAATTGCTGGTGTGCACAAAAGCTGAGGAAATGCTGAGAACATATTTTTGCTGTGTATCCAACCAACACAAACATTGGCCTTTTAATCAAAAGCATAGTGACACCATGAATAACCAAAAACACTTCCAGTTTTTTAACAAAGTACACCTTCAGCACTCCTGACGCCATTCTTAGAATCACAGACTGGTCTGGAATGGAAGAAGTAACATGAACTTTTTTTTTAAAAAAAAAAGTTTCCATGCTCAAGCAAAATACCCTAACAGACTGAGAACAAATTCTCCGCTGAACCTTTCCAGCAAGCTAAAGAACCCAAGCAGACTGTATTACAGTACTGCCTATACAGAAAACATCACCAGGCCCACAAATACACCTACAAAGCAAATAAGTCTCTCTGCTACATCTGTGTTCTAGAGCACTTCTACCTTTCTAGGAATTAGATCTGTCTGAGGTCCTTCATAGTCTCTTCATTTTAATGCCAAATTACACTTCCATCCCATTTGAAAATTACTTGTTTCAGTCCCAGGGTTCTCACAACTGTCTACTTTTTTTTTTTTTTTTTTTTTTAAGACTTCATTCATAGAGCACACAGCAATACATTGTGGAGTCCAAGTTCTGGAAACTCAAGACACCAAGAATTCAATATGCAGCTTTGTGAAAGAACAGCTATGAAATTCTGAGCCGCTTTATAGACTGGATGTAGGCAAATGGCATGCTACCGATCTGTACTGACAGTGCAACAGTGTGGCAAAGACAGTAACACTGGTGAAAATAAAAAAATCCCTATATACCTTCTCCAGAGAGCGCAGAGGTCTTTTCCTTCTGTCCCTGCACTGATCCCTGCAGAGGAAATGACTGTGGTCTTTCCTGAGGCTTGGGTGGAGGTGCTCGAGATTTTTGTTTGTGGGGTTTTCTGCCCACACAAGCCCCACTTGCTGTGAACTTGAAGACTGCATTTTCCAATTCACATGCAAGACTTGAGAGGTCAGGTTTCTGCAAGAAGCAGTGTTTCACATGATAGTGCTGATGAGCACTGCTGACATCATCAAAGTTCCTGCTGCAGGCAGCACATCTGACAATATACATCTCCTCCTTAGGTTTTCGTGACACGTGCCTGTCAAGATGTCTGTTCATGTCAGCAAGGCTCTGTGCAGTTGCAGAGCACCAGCAGCAGCAGAACAACAGGTTTCCTCTCCGCAGCATGGCTTTCTGGCACCTCATGGAATCGCTCCTCTTGCTCACTCTGGAGATGTAAGCTGCGTGGCAACCACAGGTGAGAAGGGCTCCTTTCTCTGCTGGGAGGAAGTCTTCCTCTTTCTTTATTGATGCTTCCACCCGCTCAGGCACAAATACGTAGTCTTTGCTATGGATCTCCTGATAGTGGGCTAGAAATCCTTCTTCTGTGTCAAAGAAGAGGTTCCCACAGAGACCACAGAAGAACCTGGTCAGTACCTCCTGGCTGTGGTGCTCCTGGCAGTGCCGCTGCAGTGTGCCCACCTTGCAGAAGTGGCTGCGGCACAGGCCGCAGCAGTACCTGTGGAAGGCATGGCTCTCCAGGGATGAGCAGTGCTGTCTGACACTCTCCTCAGACTCAAACATCTCCTCACAGACACGGCACTGCCACTTGCCCAGGACAGGACTCTTCTCTGGACAGAGCTCCACAGGGCTGGGGATGCAGTCTGTCCTTTTGCCTGCAGAGATGCATGCTGCCTCTGAGGCAGATGGTACGGGTTCATCTTCTAAAGCTTCTCGCTCATAATAGTAAGTGTGTCCACCATGAAACTCAGTCACATGCCCCATAATATCCTCCTGTCCCACCAGGTCCACAGAGCATGCTCTGCACCAGAGCAGGAAGTTATTCAGGTGTGCTCCCCCATGGAAGCGGCTCATGTGCAGGCGGATAATGCTGGAGCTCTCAGCCAGCTTCCCACACACAGCACACTTGTGACAGATCCTGTTTGCTGACAAAATGTGCTTCTCCACTGCCTCCTCTGTGAAAAACTTCTGAAGGCATTCACAGAACCAGGCCTTCACTTTGCAGGCATTCCCTTGATTTTGGTTTGCTCCGTGGTCTTCATCTTCAGCCTTGAAAGGGCTCTTCCTTTTTGCAGAAGCAGCCCCCCTCTCGCTGGGGGGCTCCTCTGCACTCAGCTGTCTTTTAAGCAGCAGTCTTGATCGATCTGCAGCATGGCACAGATATGACTGCTTTTTATTTTTCCCGTTGATATGACAGAACATCAAGATGGATTCTTCTACTGTGGCAAGAACTTTAACATTATGCTGAGTGGTTTCCTTATGCTGGGTCATCTGATTCTCATCAGCAAACAGTTTATCGCAGTTTTCACAGCACCCTTTTGTTTTAAATATCTCTGCAACTTGGGCGATGCTCTTCTTTGACAGTACCATAGGCCCAGAATCACGACAGCGTGTCCTAGAATGGGTTACAAAACAGACTGTGATATCTGTGACACAGCCTCTGACGCATTTCTAAGCTTTGCAATATCACCTGGCAGCTGCAGCAATGAGCGCCTGGAAACAGCGTCCTCTGGATACTTTAACTCACCTACCAGCTTGCCAACAAGAATACACAATGCCCATCTAGTCTCTTCACCTTAAAGAGAGCAAGATGCTGATTTCCAAGGGTAGCACTTAGACTACCACTCAGGTTGCTGACTCAGTACTTTTTAGAAATTAAATGCTGTCAACTTAGACTAAGTTCTGCTGGGATTGCACAAAAATGTAACAACGGGATACAGACATAGATCAGCATCCTGCACTGGGTTGTGTGGGGTAAGGCAGGGTAAAAGGCACGGATAGGGGGCAGGGTTTTGAGAATTTGCTCAGGAAGCCAGCAGTCAGATGGTCCTAGATGCCCTGAAATCTACTAGCAATAGGAACAGCTCGGCCTGCCTGTTAGGGATCTGTGGACATCACAGACAGGTCTGTCTTACACACCTGAAATGAGCCGTCAATTCCGTATGCGAGCGCAGTACCTTGTAGCAAGATCGACACTTCACTTGGAAGGGGACCTCCTTACACAGAGAGATCAGAAGGTTCTTCGCATACGATGGGAAAGGTAGAGGAAGGTCAGCCTTCATGTCATCTGTAGGATGGAATGGCAGAAAAACACAAGCAGATGTTACAAAGATCTCTTCCATGGCATTTCAGCTCTCTCATGGCACAGTTACAACTGTCAGAGGTTGCAGAAAGCAAACCAACACTTGTTGGCTGAGGCACAGTCACTGTACAATGCGAGCTGTAAATAAAGCTGCATTTACATCTCAAACTGCTGCAGCAACCTCACCTCACATCTGAATCTGGCTGCACCTTGGCTCTCGCAAGACACAGTCTTGCACTTGGCTGACTGACTCTCCTTTTCCTCCTTTTAGAAGGTCAGGTCAGATACATCTCAGGAAAGTTCTTGCTGACCTCCTTCCTCTGCTCTGTGACCACCTGATTTCTCTTTGGTCTGATGCCAGAGTGTGTTTACACAAACAAGAAAAGGCAACTCACTTAACAAGTGCCCAGCCTCAACGATAACTCTCCTTAAAGCTGGTGCAGGACTCTGTTGTCCTGGGTGTACATTCCATATCTAACTTCAGGTACCAGAAGAAAAAGCTTCTCTACTGCAAAAAGAACGGGAAGTGGCTCGTGAACTATATATTACTGTTACTGCCACCTTAAGAGGCAAATCTCACTTGACTTTTCTTTTTAGTAAGATGCAGTGATCAACAGGCAGTAATTTGAAGCTAGGTCTTCCAGCCAACTTTACTGCCAGGTCCTGCAGTCCATGCAAGTCCAATGCAAAGAAAATAATGGGGCACTTCCTTTCTTGTTCTGAGCTACATGTTGCCCATCTCTTTGTGCTTTAAATTTTAAACCTATGGCTTGATTTTAAAGGCATTTACAGTCAGCACATTCAGAATCAATGACTTCTCTAAGAATAGAAGTATATTAGATTTACAACACATAAAAGAGCTCAGAACTGTGCAACAGGTTGTAACTTCCATGAAGACAGCAGTACTGACTCAATCTGCAAGAAGATGCCTTCAAAACCTGTCTTCATTGTATGCTTCCTGCAGCCACTCTGGGGAAGATCTAAGTTAGAATACTATTACGAACATGAGAAATAACTACACCTAGGCTTATCCTCAAAGCTACCCTATACATCAGCTTCTCAAGTAAGATGTCAATTCTATCCACATCTCATCTGTCTCAACCCTTCACTTGACACTGAAGTAGATGCTTTAATGCCTATTGCTCACATCAAATGGTCAGTACAGCTTTGATGGCCATTAAGCCTGATTTTGAGACCGTGGTCAGATAGATATCTTCAATGGACACATTTGGTAAGTATGGTTCTTACTCACAGGATGTTACCAGCTCACAACATAGCTGGTATTTTAGCCTTCAGCAGCAGTGCAGACAGTGTAAGTCATCAGACTAACAGCACCATTCAAGCTAAGCAGGCTAAATTTGCAATTATGTGGGAAAAAAACCTCTCAGGTCTTTTTTCCATCAGGAATGCTAAGGATATCCACCAAGAAAAGTGGCCTCCAGCAGACTTGAGACAGTACAGTAAGGGGAAGACACACCACAGTCAGTCTGACTGGAATTGAAAAGAAAATAAGCATGCTTTGATCCAAGTTCCTAAATGTAAACTTCTTTAGGACAGTCACTAAGTGAGAAGCTTATGTAAGAGACCTGACAGCACGGGGATAAAGGAAAGTCTGCTTCTCACTACAGCAACTGTGATGAGGGAATCTCTCCTACATGAAAATACAAACTGCAAAACATCTCCTCAGAGATCTGTATCACATTTAAGACCCTAAAAGAAAATACTCATTCATTTAAAAAAAAAATGTTAAGCTTTTCTTACACAGCAGAAAATGCCACTTCCTATTACAAGGATCAACGCTCAGAAGGAATGAAGAGCAACACACTTTAGTACCCACGTACCACCCAATGCAGAAGCCTGGAGGGCATGGTTCTTCTCCGACATATGTTGCCAGCACTCCTCTCTCCCGAAGAACAGCAGGAAGCAGCTTGGACATGCAAAGCACTGAATGTACTGTGGGGGGAGATCTTCTCTGTGCCCATCATTCTCATTTAGCTGGAAAAGAAAATGATCTGGTGAGGACAAACCACACAAAGCCAGTCCCACTACTCCTTGTGCCTTTCCATGGCAACATATTCATGTTTAGGTTTTCAGCTGCCACTTCTGTATTTACCCACAGCCTACCCCTAAGCACTTCAGTTTGAGAGATGCAAGGGTCTGGCCCAACTGCCACTGTCAAACTCAATCTGACTGCACCAGCAACTTCTCTGTTCCCTTCCTGCACCCTCCCAGGAACTACATCCTCCATCGGTTCTTGGACAATCCCCTTTCCTGGGCTCTCAGAAAAGCTCCTTCTGCCACTAACAGCAGTTTTTCTTTGTGTCAGTTCTTCCTGAATCCTGCTAACCTCCAGCTTCTCAAAATGCTGATCCTCAGAGTAGCCTGACAGGTCCTTGACTTTTATTGGAGTCAAGTCCTTCCACTTCTTTGCCATCTATATCAACACCAGACCTCTGCCTTTAGGGCAAAAATTCTTTAATTTTGCTTCTGATAATTTTGCTGACTCCTTTCTCATGTCACTCAAAGAAACATGATATGCTTATGCTTTCTTCCACAGCTTTCTTTAGGATTACCTCCCAATCCTTTCATACCAAATTAATTCCATCTCCTCGCCTGCTGCAAGAGCCTTTCCCAAGACTTGTCTATAACTTCCACTGATGCCCCTGGACACAGCACAGGCACGCAACTTGGGAACAATGTAAAAGAGCAAGTGCAAACTATGATGCAACCTTTCCAGCTTGTCAGGTATGACTCTCCATCGGGAATTACTACTACTAGCTAAAAGCACTCCTGCTTTTAGAATATCTAAAGCTTCCCCTGACTTTAACACAGCTTCTAGAGACTAAGTGGGTACACAACAGTATTTGTTACTAAAACACTACACTTGGAAAATGCCTCCCATTGTCCGGTTCAGCACCAGACTGCTTAAGCAAAACTATGCACAAAGAAAGCAACACCTGAGGATCTGTCATTGAACTGAGACTTTAAAGTGCTGTTATGAGCAGAAGAGAGAGAACATTCTCAAAAAGTGGACATGGGAACAAAAAATACCAGAAAAAAGCAAATACTATTACCTTATATTCAAAACTCAAATGCTAGATCACCCCTTTCCCTGCTGTAAGTTAACTAGTTAGCAACAGCAAATACATCTGCCAGAGTGACTGGCAAAGAGAAGAAACAGTTGCATCTGAACGAGTCAAGCTCCTTTTCTGATTCTGTTGCAGCTTTTTCCACATCTCCTTTCTACTGCCTCTCTTCACCACCACTTATTTCACCCAACTACTCGCCTTTATTTTTCAGTTTTGGAGGTACAAAAATGAGAATAAATTTTGACAGCACCAGTAAGGGGACATGAGGTTCAAGACTGCACTACAATCCTCTATAAAGCACACTGAAAAGCACAACCTAATGGTCAGATCTAATGGAAGTACCATCAGGAAACACAAGCAGAACAAGAAAAACTACCTTGAAGACAAAAAGAAGGGAGAGGAGAGAGAGCGTTGACAGAGAAAGAAAATAAGTGTGTAATTATATGTCTTGAAAACTCTCTACCACACTCAGTCAGGTGAGTTACTTAGCCTTACGATCTTGCCTTAGATGAAAGATGGTCATTGTACTGCTGAGAGGTTGGAAATCTTTGGCAGCATATCACACAGGCAACAGCATTATTTGGGGGTCCATGCAGTGTGACTGTTGGATCACAAGGGGAATGATCAAACCTGGAGAGCAAGAAACAGAAACACTAGTCCCTTCTAAAGAGTGTGGATTTGTAATGGGAAACTTTGTCTTTTGAAGCTGTTGGACAAAAAAATTTATTAACCTGAAGTGTAGATTTCCTCACTTCTCTTGAGCTTATCACAGCTCAAGTATCCTGTACAGAGCTGATTCTCCCTGCAGCTCACCTGTCGCAACATACACTTTGCAGAATCATGACTGTTTTTATGAGCAAGAAAACTAACAAAATTTTTATTTCCTACAAAAGATACTTTTTAAAAGTGTTTTCCTTTACTTGTCTGGGATGGAATTAAATTTTCTTCCCAGCAGCTTGTAGGGTGCTGTGTTTTGAATCTCTGAAGCAGCGTTGCTGACAGGGCTGTTGCAGCTGTTATGGAGCAGTGTTTACACAGCCTCAAGGCCAGCTCTGCTTTACTGGCTGCCCTGCCAGAGCAGGCTGGTGGTAGGCAAGAGGCTGACAAGGGACAGAGGCAGACAGGTGACCTCAAATGACCAAAGGGATATGCCACAGCACATGGTGTTGTGCTCAGCAACAGTTTGTCATGACACACTCGCCAGTTAAAGGGCTGGAACTGACCCCAGACACAGCGAGTGTTGACTAGCCATGGTCAGCTGTGAGTAGATGTCTAGCCTACAGCTCTTGCTCCTCTTTCCCCTCATTAGGGGCATTTTTTTCAGCTCATCATCAAGCTCAACATTAGTGTTTTGCTCAAGTTTGGATGAAGAAAAGCGAACAGAAGTCTTGTTTCTGAAAACACCCAGATATTTAAAAAATTGCTCAACAAGAGGAAGAAATCAATTCTGAATTAAAAAAAAAACAAAAATCCCAAATGACACCAACCAACAGACCCCAAAGCAAACGAAAACACCTCCTCAAAAAACACACAGAACCAAATAAATAGAAAAAAAAGAATGAGGAAGTTGACCACATAATCTATATAAACTCTGTAACGTTAATCTGCTCTCTAAAAGGAATTTTGTCACCATCATCAGTTTAAAATAAACTCAATGCTGATGTCCTAAGCTTAAGCATATGCTTGTTTATTAATTACCTTTGAAGGTGACCTAGGAGAAGATGTTTGTTGTCAAACTCTCTGTTGCAGTGCATCACAGGACAACATACTGGACCACTGTCAACTTCCATCTGATTTCCCCTCCAGTGAGCCCCCCTTCTTCCACTGTTAATGGTGCCTGGCTTGAGGCCTGTGTTACAAAACAAAGCACTTAAGGCAGATTCTGAATTAGAGAGTCTCATGAAAAACAATACACCACACAAGTACTGAAGCACTGTAAAAAAAAAAACCAAGTTATATCAGTTTTTAACAGCAGCAGTAACTCAGCTCTACTACAGCATTTGCTCTTGCAGCCCAAGAACCTGTCTCTTCAGTCCCCAGCAGGATTACTTTCCAAACACTGATACCTCTACTCAAGGGTCTCCAGGAAATAGTTTGAATGGACTCAACTTCCTGAAGTGCCGTTTCAGAAGTAATACTGCTCCCTCTGGCAGTTCTGCTTATAGAAGTAGTTAACATTGTCTTAGTGATCTCAGACTTGGTATATCAAAATTTCTAAGCAGAAGAGCAGAGGAATAGCTTTTATGAAAGTGAGCATCTAAGAGCTTTTTCAGCTCACAGCCTAGCAAAGTTCACGTTGTAAGATTTGACTGTGCCTAAGAGGTACTCTCCAGCTGAACCTCGGCATTGCTCTGCATGTTCTGTTCTGCAAGGCAGGGCTTGGAAACACCATCACTGACCCTTCCTCACCTGGCATTTTTAACCACTGGTCCACACATAACCGTGCAGCCTCTGTGTCACTGTGCTTCCGAATGAATTCCAGCTCTTGCAGCCCGTGAGCACATTGGGAATCCACTTTCTCCTGAAGGGGCAAACACACCAGGTAAGGCTGAATGGAAAACAAACAACTCCAGACAGGTGGGTCCCCAAAAACTAAGGACAAAGCACTGAGAACCATGGACAAAAGTCTTAAAATCTGGCAACTAAACTGACTTCTGTAACACCATAAAGATGGAAGACAACACCAATTAAAAAAATACTACCAAGTTTTGTGCCCTAAATAAAACCTACAGCTTCAGTCAATTAATTCACTTTTACTGCACCTACTGAAGTTTCTGAAACACAACCAAGAAGATTCTTAAGATTATAAAAAGAAACAAATAATAATGAAATTTAAATTTAGGAAAAAGGCAACACAGAACATTTACTGAAACCAAAGAGTCACTCTGTTCTGCTGCTAAGTCAAAAAATAAAGGCAATTTCATTTTGAAGAGTAATTTTAATTCTACAGATTGCATTACCTGAAGAGTGAGGAATCACAGAATTGGTTGGAAGAGACCCTCAAGATCACCCAGTCCAACCATAACCCAACCCCACCACTGCCACTAAACCATGTCCCCAGGTGCCATGGCCACACCTAGCTGGAACACCTCCAGGCACGGTGACTCCACCACCTCCCTGGGCAGCTTGTGCCAGTCCCTGACCACTCTTGTTGCAAAGACATTTTTTCTCATCTCCAACCTAACCCTCCTCTGGCATAATTTCCGGCCATTTCCTCTTGTCCTATCATCTGATCCCAGCTCTCCTTCTGCTGCTGACACACTTAGAGAAGTATTTTTTTATTATCTTTCACAGCAGTAACCAGATGAAGTTTGAACTGGGCTCTGACCCTTCTAATTTTCTCCATACACTGCCTCACCACATCGTTATAGTCCTCCTGAGTGGCTGCCCTCTCTTCCAGAGGCCATAAACTCTCCTCTTGTTCCCAAACTCCAGCCAAAGCTCTTTGTTCAGCCATGCAGGTCTCCTTCCTCACTGGCTTATCTTTTTGGGCCTGGGGCTGGTCTGCTCCAGAGCCTTCCTCCTTAAAGAGTGCCCAGCCCTCCTCAGCAACTTTGCCTTGCAGGACAGCCTCCCAAAGGACTCTGTCCATCAATGTGAACAGGCCAAAATCTGCCCTACAGAAGTCCAATGTGGTTGTTCTGCTGAACCCCTCCTTACTGCCCTGAGAACTGAAAACTCTGTCATTTCATGGTCACTGTTCCCAAGACATCCTCCACCCATTACATCCCCAAGTCTTTCCCAGTTAAAAAGCAGTGGGAGTGCTGCCCTAGCTGGCTCCTTCCCCAGCTGTGTCAGGAAGTTCTCTCCCACACACTGCAGGACCCTCTGGGATGGTTCCCTCTCTGCTGTGCTGTATTTCCAGCAGATGTCTGGGAAGATGAAATCCACCATCAGAACAAGTGGCAGTGATTGTGGAAACCCCTCACAGCTGTTGGCAGAGTGCTTCATCAGCCTCAGCATCCTGACTGGATGGTCTGTGACAGACTCCCACCACAGCGTCTGCCTTACTGGCCTTCCCCTTGATTCTTATCCAGATACTCAATTTTACCACCAGTGCCACTAAGCACTGGGCAGTCATATCCCTCCCTGACAGAGGGCCACACCACCACCTCTGCCTCCTTGCCTGTTCCTCCTGAAAAGCTGGTATCCATCAGCTGCAGCCCTCCAGGCATGTGAGCTATTCCACCAGGTTTCCATGGTGGCTACTATGTCATTGTTGCCTCATAGGACAATGGCCTCCAGTTCCTCCTGCTCCTGAGCCAATGGCCCTGCCACCTTTCAAGGGACAGTGCCTCTAGTTCCCATCAGGCTGACAGCATTTCTTCTGTAGCGACCAAGCTATCAACTCCTGTGTCTTCAGCAACACACAGATCACTTCTCTGCAGCTCCACAGAGGTGGCAGAACCTCTCTAGCACCCTGTCTCACAGGTATCAGCATGTCTCTCTAGCATGCCCAATTTCATCCCACACCCCTTCAGCTCTAGTTCAAAGCCCTGCTAGCTCTTGCCCCTTTTTCCTCTTTGAGACGCGAAGTGTGTAGCAGTAAAATCAACATTAACAGAAGAAGTTTTTAGCCTCATGCACAGATTACTTCAAAAAGCTACACAGCTACCTCTGACTCCACTTTACAGACCAAAAAGCTCTGTGGCAGCATGGACAGATTACCCAGTTCTAACTGAAAAAGACAGAAGAGGGATGAAGGCCTCCATCCAAACATGAGGAGGAACTTCTTTTCTTCGATGGTGGTGGAGAGCTGGAAAAGGCTGCCCAGAGAGGTAGCAGAGTCTCTTGTTTCTGAAGCCATTCAAAGCCCACCTCAATGCCATCCTGTGCAGCCTGTTCTGGCAGAGAAGTCTGACTAAATCTCCAGAGGTTGCTTCCAACTGTCGTTGTGTGATTCTGTTTGAATTTTATGAGGTTCTTGTAAATCTGGTCCTTCAAGGTCCCTATCCTAAAGCCTGTTGACTGCACCTCTGTAATGAAAATTAAAATTCCATGCCTTTAAAATAACTACATAATGGGACTTGACTTTAAAATCATGCCTTACACCTCAAAAATGTCATTCCATTATGAAGCGTTACCTGACAAACAGCTTTCCAAGTATGAGACTAAATCGGCTAAGTCAGTAAACTACTAATGGTGGTTTGCTGGAACTGTTGGTTTTCAATGATTTAACCAGAGTAACTGATGTTAATGTCCCTGTGCTACATATCCAAATGAGTTTTTGCCAATGGCTTGCATGAAGGTTACGTTGTTCCTCCCTCTAGGAATAAGAGTAGAAAATTGGTAAGTGAAGAGCCACTGAAGAGACAGATTGCATTTTGAATCATGCCACAGAAACAAAAATCTCTAGCTGCTAGTTCCATGTCTGACTCACCAGTCTTGATCACTCAGCAGTGAAAACAGATTCCTGACTATAAGGCCTGTACTACGCAATTCTACTGAGGCAAAACATGTCCAGTACCTTAAAGGCTTTGTTCTTCTCTTCTTTTTGCTGCTTCTCTAGCTCGACGTGGCGTGCCAGGCGATCCAAGGTGGACGCAACTCGCTCTTTCTGGTAGTCAACGTTATCCTTACGCTTGGCATCACTCTGCAATTTCAAAAGTTAAATTTTTGTTTGGCAATTGCTAAATAACAGGCACTAACACAGGGAAAAGTGATACCTAAGTACCAGCATGTAACTCAGCACACATAGTCTGATCCCAGGTTCCATGGAAACCTTCACAGTTTTCTCTGCTTCACCACTACCCGTAACTTCTCTTAAAAAATGAGAGACGAACAACACAACCCCCAGGCTCCCTGGAATACTGAAAGCCATGCAGCATCAACAGCAGCCTAACAAAAGCACGAGAAGGAACATGTGTGACTGTGCTAGCTGTCCTGCAAGTCTTCAACTAATTGAAAATTAAGTAAATATTACTCATCAGGGAAACAAAATTCCTAAAGATCTCAAAGACAACATGCAGCCCGACCTGAAAAAAATGAGCACTGGGGTGGTTCTTGCTGTAAGAGAACATGGGCCATTATCTTCAGAGAGGCAGATCATTGGCTGTTTATAGCAGAAGGGACAGGCTATACGCCAGAGCAGTTCCTGGTACACAACTAGCTGTAGCCATCCTCACTGTGGAGCAAGGCTGTGCACGTACTGAAGGTCCCCACCTTCCTTAAGAACCAGGTTCACTACATGCAACCTGTACTGCAACACAAGGGATGACCACTTCTGGTAAACACAACTCCAGCAAATTCTCAGCCACTGTAATTCTCTGCAGCCCTGCAGAGTGGTCGTTATAAGCTTGGGGGATAGAACAATTAATCACGAAGAACGAGGCTTGAGTTAAGACCAGATTGTCATCAGAATAAGGTACTCCAGTCTATTAAACTGCTCCTAAAGACTTACTTCAGAAGGAAAAGGCATGGGAATTGGCCAGATACATTTGCAGGCTAGCGACTGAACATGCTGACTGCTGAGGTCACTTGTAAAATGACATTTTTCTTTGACACCTTTGCTAAACCCACTGAAAGCCAAACAGGAGTTCCAAGTCTACGTCAGGAAGACAAAAAACAGCTAAAAAAAAAAAAAAAAAGCATTGCCATTCTTGCCTTCCACTCAGCAGAAAGTAAAAACCGAAACACTTTAATCTTGGATTATTTATTACTTGTTAAAAATACTTCTAACAACCTTTTTGTTAAGAGTAACTGATAGGAAAAAAAGAGGAGCCTAATTATTCCATTCAACAGAGAAGTCCCAAAATACCACACACTTACGTGAACATAAGAACTGCTGTTAGGTTCTTCATCCTCACTGCTGACAAGATCAATGTATTCCAGTACAGGTCTCAAAGGTTCTTCCTGAAGAAAGAGCATTATGGTGGCAGCCACGGAAACGAAATATTGCACGCACCACAGCACATTGTGAGTGTGAGCAACACTTGAAGGAGAAATTCACCAAGGCTTCAAGAGAGTGCAGTAATGAAATTCCTGCATGGTAGCTTTTCCACAACACGCAAGGAAGTAAGTATTTGCAAGTAATCATTTATACGTTGAATTTTATCAATTAAAAAAATCAAATTAACATCTTGACTTGCTTAATAACATATTCTTCACCTTCTCAGGCAGCTGAGATCTACATGTTTACAGCTACTCAAATTGCACCATTAATTCAATGGCAATAGGGCAGCAGGCTGTTACTAAGAGCAGCAGTCTTTACGATTTCGCTAAGCAATGGTCACAGGCTTTTACAGTTCTCTGGAGATTGGTTTTTGAAAAGACACATATTACATTTCCACTGCAAAAGTGTGGTGGCTTGATTCCAGGTGTCCAACAAGCCAGCCTATCACTCCCCTCCTCAGTAGAAGTCGGAGGCGGGGGGGGAGGTGTCAGGATAAAGGCAGTTTAACAAAGCAAAAGAAAATGTACTGCATGGAAGGAAAGGAGAACAAGTTTTTCTCTACTTCCCATCAGCAAGCAGTGTCCAGCTGCTTCCCAGTACACGCAGCAGGTAGACCAGAAGACAAACATGGTAACAATGAATGCCCCAGCTCCTTCATCTATTGCTGAGCATGGACTATTCCTTTGGTCAGCCTGGGTCAGCTGTCCTGGCTATGCCCCCTCCCAACATCTTGTCCATCCCCAGCCCACCACTAAGGAAGGGATTTTGGAGAGAAGTCTTGATGCTGTTGGAGCACTGCTTAGCACTGGTGAGTTATCAATACCTTTCTTAGCTACCGTACAAAGCATAGGCTGTGAGGGCTGCTACAATTAGCATCAGTCAGCAGGTAGCAAACAACTACAGGAAGGCTGAGGAGGGGCTATTTACAAGGTCTTACAATGACAGAACAAGGGGCAATAGGTTTAATCTGGCAGAGGGGAGATTTAGACTGGATGTTAGGAGGAAGTTCTTTACAGTGAGGATGGTGAGACACTGGCACAGGTTGCCCAGGGAGGTTGTGGCTGCTCCCTCCCGGGAGGTGTTCAAGGCCAGGCTGGACGAGGCCTTGAGTGACCTGTACTAGTGGGAGGTGTCCCTGCCTATGGCAGGGGGTTGGAACTGGCTGAGCTTTGAGGTCCCTTCTAACCTTACCATTCTATGATTCCATGAACTACATTGTGCATCACTTGTCTTCTCTTGAGGTTTATCTCACCCCTATTTTATCTCCTTTTTCATTACTATTACTGTTGCTATTATTTTATTGTAGTTATTAATCTCAGACCATGAGATTTACTTTTCATTTCTCCTCCCCATCTCACTAGGCTCCCATCCGGTGAGCAAGCAAATTTACTAGAGCGTTTCCACTACCAGATCTACTTACTCCGACGAATTCAATCTCATCTTCACTTTCACTTGAATCACTCATGCCAGTGTTGACAGAACTAGGAGACTCCATTATCTAAAGATAAACGAACAAAACATGTTTTAACCTTTTACTCCAAGTTTTCTTCTGCTATAGAGCATTTCCCATTTCGTGCCTGCCTTGGCTGCGCAGTGTGTGCTCCCAAATCTCTGTCCGGCAGTGACAATTAGCAGCGGCACGAGAAAAGGCGCTAACAGTTGGGTTCGGACCGCGCAAAACCGCCTTGAATACCCAGCACCGCCACAGCTGCACTCCCCGAGCAGCCGCAGCTGTAGAGTGCCGCTGGGGCTGGAGAACGCTCCTGGGGCTGCACGCTGGGCCCGAGGGAGGGCCGAGCTCCCGGCGCACACAAAGGGCCGCTCCGGCACGGGTACTCTTGATGCCTTGGGCCGCTCCAGGCCTGCGGCGGGACCAGACCAGCGCTGTCCTCTGAGCGGCGCAGACCCGCGGCCCGCGCCCAGCCCGCCCCCGCTGACTCACGTCTCTGTACCGGCACTGCAGCCCGACACGCCGGGACACGCCGCCACGGCCCAGGGTGCGGCCGCAGCCTCTTCAGGCGCCCGCCGCTCGCCCAGCCGCCCCGCCGGAGCCTGCGTGGCCGAGCCACGGCCCCGCGTCCCTCCGAACGCCGCCACTCGGCCCGCCGCAGCCGGCAGCACCTGAGGGCACAGCCGCGCCCCGCACCAGCACAACGCCGCTGCCTTCCCAAGCCGGGGCGGTGGAGGCTTGCCGGAACTTGTAGTGCGGTGCGCTGCGCGTCCCCTCCCCTGCTCCTGCCGCAGGGCAGGTGCCGGCACCGCTGCCACAGCCTCACTGCACACTTCCCACGGAAGCGCTTCGGAACCCCCTTCTGCAGATAAGCTTCTGCCGCCTTTCTTCAAACAAGCCCTTCCGCCTGCAGTCCGTTCGCGCGCACTTCCCGCGCCTCACAGGAACGTCCTGCGCCACTTCCCAGGTAGGCGGAGGGGGGCGGCCGCCAGCGCTGGCCTGCAGCAGGGGCGGGAAGGCGGCAAAGTCGCTGCTGCGCAGAGAGCGCTGGGCCCGGCCGTCAGCGCGGCTGAGACAGAGATGCCGCTGCGCAGAGAGCGCCGGGGCTGGCCGTCAGCGCGGCTGAGGCGGGAAATTGGCCGCTGCGCAGAGAGCGCCGGGCCCGGTCGTCAGCGCGGCTGAGGCGGGAAATTGGCCGCTGCGCAGAGAGCGCTGGGCCCGGCTGGCGCTGGAGCTGCCCTGGCTGGGGCCGGGCGCTGCGTTTGCGGGCTGCCGGGCTTCAGTGCTTTTCACTGCTCTTCACTGCGCTCCTCCGGCTCAGACACCTGCAGCACGGCTGTGAGGAAGTTGGGGGAGGCGGTGCCCAGGGCCCGGTGAAGCCTTGGGAGACAATGCCCCTTGCGTTCCCCTCACCTCGCAGCGCCATTGCATCGCCATGGCAGTTCATGGTCACGCATTACACCCCTCTGATGGTGACATACTGACGGTGCCTGATGATGTTTTTGTTACTGAAGTTCCTGGAAAAGCTCTCCAGGAGTAGTTTTCCCATCACCTTCCCAGGGACCAGGCTGAGACTGACGGGCATCGCCTTTTTGGCCCTTCCTTAAGACGGAGGTGACCTTTGCTTTCCTCCAGATGGATCAGAGATGGTTGAGAGGCCTCACAGTGGTGCCTGCCAGCTCTCTCACCACTCGGGGCTGCAATCCACCAGGGCCCGTGGGCTTGCTTAGCTATCCCTGACCTTGATCTGTCGATGGTAACTTTTTCTCACTCCAGCCCTTCTCTGCCAGTCTCTGGCACTCGGAGCTCCTGAAGGTTGGGCTTGCCAGCAAAGGCTGAGGCAAAGAAAGCCTTCAGTAACTCAACATGTCATAGGTCACTTGCCTCACTCAGCACTGCCCCTACGCTTTCCCTACTCTGCTTTTGTCACCTGTGTGCTTACAGATCACACCCTTTGTCTTTCATGTCCTTGGCCAGATCCAGTTTAAACCTCCTTCCATATATGAATGAAAAAATAGCTTTATGAGCGAAAACAGACATGCTGAGGTGCTNCACTGCTCTTGCTGCAGCCCAGCACACAGTTGCTGTCTGGGCTGCACTCACACTGCAGCCTCATCTTGAGCTTTTCATCACCCCAGACCCCCAGGGCCTGTTCCTCAGGGCTGCTCTCAGCCATTCCCCACCCAGCCTGGAGCTGTGCTTGGGATTGTGCCTACCCAGGTGCAGGACTTTGCACTTGGCCTTGTTGAATGTCATGAGGTTGGCCTGGGCACACAGCTTGGTGCCATCTTCAGACTTGATGAGAGTGCGCTTGATTCTTCTGTCCATCTGTACTAGTTACATACTTGCTAACAAACACGTACAACTTAATCACTGTTTTTTGGATGCATAAACAACACTGATTTGAGCAGGTTTATTTCACTATTAAAACAATGGAAATCTGACTGCCTCATCTTCTGTATTTTGCATTTATAACAGTTGCTAACAGAATTCAGTAGCTAACAGCCATTCTGTTTGTAGCTTGCATTTGCACTTAATTGGTTTTGATTCTTGAGGAGTGCCACAGGAACAAGTTACTAGCTCATCAAGACAGCATTCATTTTCCCAAGTCTGATACTTAATGAAAATGACACTCATTTGAATAGGTATTTTTCATCACTAATTCATGTAAATGTCTATTCTTGCAATGACTTACCCAGACATCTTCCTTGCATTTCAACAATACAGTTAAAGATTGCCATATAATCATGCTTGCATTTCAAGTATGGTAACAAAGCTCTGAATTCCAAGATTTGATTATTTCAGCTAATTGCTGGGAAGCCACAGGCTTCCCAGTTTGTGTCAGCTTCTTAGGTGTTTCATGAGAGAGATGTAGCTTGCTGCACTTCTCGGCTGGTGGGCCACCTGCAAGACACATTCCCTAACTCAGTGAGAGGGTAGGCAGTTTTTTGTAGATTGCTGGAAGCAGGAGCAGACAAACCTAAAAGAGCAGGGTCTACTCCTGGCTTGCTCTTCATGAGCAAGTCCAAACCCTAAACCAAGTCAGTGTCACATAGGACATGGGAGCCATTTCTGAGCAGACTGTCTGTATGGACTCAGTAACTCTCTCTAGCAACTAATTCCAAATATTCATTATTTCCAACATATTTCAACATACTCATTTCTTTCCTCGCTCCTTAGGGTGAGTGGAACAGTGCCTTTTTAACCATGTATTCCCCTCATGTCAACATTGCATACTGCTGCTTACTTATCCACATCAAAAATGTAGATGTCTGCTGGTTTGGAGTTTTTAACTCTTATCTATATACCAGAGTAAGAGCAGACATGAATTTGCATACATTAAATCTCTTGATTGATTCAATAGTTTACTTTCTCAATAAGCTTTTAACCCATTCTTCACAAACCTCTATATTCTTCCCTCTTTAGAAAACAAGTGCTCATACTGAGCAGTTCATAATCGACAATTACCACTCTTCCCTCTTTAGAAAACAAGACCTCGACCACCTGGACAGAT
>WBNM01027568.1:8673-21878 GCA_013399055.1 Ramphastos sulfuratus | reverse complement strand
TGCTGGGTTCAGTTTTGGGCCATGATTTGGTCAGGAGTTCATTGGCCCAGGCAGGAATTATAATTCTATTTCTGTTTTTCCAAGAGCCCTGCCCCCAAACTATACAAAGAACTAATTAAAGTTTATTTACAGGTTCTAATGTGGTCAGGAGATCTTCACAAGGATGCTTATGGGCAAGTTTAGTGATTTAGGAAAGTCAGGAAATGGAAAAGGCTAAACTGTAAGACAGCTTTACCCTACTTAGAAATCAGGCTGAGCAGAGAATCAGAGAATCATAGAGAACCTGGGGAACAGATGTTACTCATGGAGGTGGAGTAGAACTTTAGAGCTGATCCAGGCTGAATTTCTTTGCAGCAGCCTCTATAGCTGCAAGCTGTATCCAGTCGTGGATCCACGCAGCAAAGTCTGAAGCAAACAAACCCTGCCAAAGTCCAAAGTGTCTCAGACACAGCTTCCATGAGGGAAGGATTGTGGAGAGGCAGAGAAAAAACAAACTGCTGCTGTGTTCCCCAGCTCGGGCAGCGAGCAGAAATCCAGAAGAGAAGGCTTCAAGGAGACCTTGGAGTGACCTTCCAGGATCTGAAGGCTGTGGAGGGACTATTGACAAAGTCATGTAATGATAGGATGAGGAGGAATGAGTTTGACCTGGCAGAGGGGAGATTGAAACTGGATGTTAGGAAGAAGTTGTTTGCAGTGAGGGTGGTGAGACACTGGCACAGGTCTGAGAGAAGCCAGGTCTGGGTGCTGCTGGCAGCTCTCTCTCCAATGGACCTAAGNACTGCCCTGGGCAGAACATTCCAGGGTCTGAGAACCCTCTCTGGCAAGAAATATTCCCTAGCATGCAGCCTGAGCCTCCCCTGGGGCAGCTTGGAGCCATTGCCTCTGCTCCTGTCCCTTGGCACCAAGCAGCAGAGGCTGCCCCCTCCTCGTTCCAACCTCCCTGCAGGCAGCTGCAGAGAGCAATGAGCACAGGGGGATGATGCCCTCCTGTCCCTGCTGCCCACCCCAACCAGGCTGCCATTGGCTTTCTTGGCCAGCTGGGCACTGCTGGCTCACATTTAATTGACTGCCAACCAGAACCCTCAGGTCCCTCTCTGAGTTGCAGCTTTCCAAACACACATCCCCAAGTCTGTAGCTTACCACGGGGTGGTTGTGAGCCAGGTGGCACTTGGCCTTTTTTTAACTTCATACAATTAGCACCCAAACCAAACTGCTTCCAGGAGTGTAAATTTTAGGTTGTTTATTTGAAAGTATGGTTAAGTGCCTGGTAGGGTACAGCAGGTTAGACATCTGTACAGCTACAGCTTCCCTTCAGCAACTTGCTTACATTCTGAAGACCATTATTCCAATAATTAATCAAATCTGAGTGGAAGCTCTTCTGAAAATGATGCAGTTTTCTTTTTTCCCTTTTTGTGGTTTATTTATTTATTTATTTATTCTTTTTTATTTTCCTTCCCCCACAGGCACTTTCTACCTGTACCCTTGCAGATGACAGCAATTTGATCCAAACTTTAATGAGACCAGGGATGGGCTAATGATGGACAGCTCTGGTCTTCTGAACAGTCTTGTATCCATTTTTGAAGTCCTTCAGGGACACCAGGCAGATTTATCATCCTCACAAAGCCATGTCAGCTTGTTTTATAGGAGAGGCAGAGGCACTTGCTGGGAATACCCTTGATGCCCTTGAGTTCATAACCAGAGCTGCAGGCTTCTTCAACTAGTCCAAGGTACCCTGGCAGGAGGAACACAGGCAGGAGTCAGGTTAAAAACCTGCAGCTTTCTTGCACTGCCTGAGCAGGGCTCCTGTCACCTTTTCTAGTCTTCCCTGTCTGATTTCTGGTTTTTTGTCTTCACTTCTCCATTGCAGCTTTTCTTTTCTGTGGGAGAGCTGTAGGCCACAATATGAAGTGATTCATGCATCCAGAGCAGGGTAGCTGATCTCAGTGGCTACACTGGGAACTCCAGCTGGGAAGAGTTTGTGCTTAGTGTTATAGAAACACAGATTTAACCAGACTGGAAAGATCTCTAAGATCATCCAGTCCAACCTATCGCCCAATACCTTCTAATTAACTAACCCATGGCACTAAGTGCCTCATGCAGTCTCCTTTTAAACACCTCCAGGGATGGGGATTCCACCACCACTCCAGGCAGCCCATTCCAGTGCCAATCACTCTTGCTGGGAAGAACTTCTTCCTAATATCCAGACTAAACCCACCCTAGTGCAGCTTGAGGCTGGGTCCTCCTGTTCTGTCCCTGGGTGCCTGGCAGCAGAGCCCAACCCCACCTGGCCACAACCTCCTTTCAGGTAGCTGCAGAGAGCAATGAGGTCTGCCCTGAGCCTCCTCTTCTGCAGGATGCACATCCCCAGCTCCCTCAGAAGCCAGCAACTGCAAGAGCTGGAAGAGTGTGAATGAGGATGAGGCAGGTTAAGCAGACATGTGTTTAGCTTTCCCAGAGAAAAGCCCCAAATTACACTTCCAATCCAAACCCTTTGAGCCCTTGCTATAATGCTTCTTAGTCTCAGTGGGAAAGCTGTTTCAAGCCTGCTCCCTGGCAGCAGTGCCTGCTGTCAGCACTGTTCCCCTGCAGAAAGGGTTGGACAAATGGGCTGATGGAATGTTAGTGTGGGCACAACAAAGCCATCATTAAGGGCTGCAGCGACTGCGTTGTGAGTTATGGCACAGCCAAAGGTGTGCTTGGCAGGATTACAAGTGGCAGCTGAGGATGTACAGGTGGGACCCAGCAATCCATCAGTGAGACATGTTTGGCAATCCCCAGTGCTAGGAGGCCTGGCATCCTGCATCTGGCAAACAAGAGACAAGCATCTGTGAATGCACAGGACACAAAGGGTAGGGTGTGGGAGGGCAGTGAGGGATGCCTGTGAGCAGTGCAGTGACAGCAAACACCTTCACTGTCACAATGGGCACCACAGGCTTCACTCAGGCCAGGCAAGGTAAATTGTGTTTTTATAGACTGACAGAATGCTTTGGGTTGGAAGGGACNCAGGTTGGAGGAGGCCTTGAGTGACCTGTGCTAGTGGGAGGTGTCCCAGCCTATGGCAGGGGGTTGGAACTGGATGATCCTTGAGGTCCCTTCCAACCTTACCATTCTATGATTCTATAGCCCATCTAGACACTGTGATCCTGGGCAGCCTGTTCCGGGTGCGCCTGTTTTAGCCTCCTGGCTTTAGCAAGGAGGTTTGCACTGGGTCCTTTCCAAGCTCTGCTTTGCTTTGATTCTCTGATCAAAGCACCAAGACCCTTGCAGCAGTTTTCTGTGTCTTCAATACGCCATGGCACAGTATAAGCACTCACCCAGGCATATGCACACCTGCCTGTATTAAATGTTGTGTGTTTCAAAGCAGACAGGACCCATTTAATGACTCTGTGCCCAATTACCTGTAAGAGACCCTACAATCTGAAGCAGACCAGTACCTTCACAAACCCAGAATCATTGCAGTTTGGTTGGTGCATGCACTGAGTGCATAGGCAGGGTGCACAAGTGACTGATGGCATAATTGGATGAGTCACTCAATCATTTGAATAGCAAAAAAGCTGCAAGGCACATACTTGGCTGAGGCATTTTCTAAATATAAAGCTGGGCTCTACTTCTTAGACAAATAATTTGGAATACCTGAGATGACTTCAACCATAGCACTCTGATTCATTTTTAATTTCTTGTCAGAGTTGGCAGAAGTTGTATTAAAAGGGCTGTGGTTAGTAGGTCAAGAGAGGTTCTCCTGTCCTGCTACTCTGCCTTGCTGAGGCCACACCTGGAGGACTCTGTCCAGTTCTGGGCCCCCAGTTCAAGAGAGACACAGAACTGCTTGAGAGAGGCCAGCACAGAGCCACAAAGATGCTGAAGGGAACAGAACAGCTCTGTTAGGAGGAGAGCCTGAGGGAGCTGGGGCTGTGCTGCTGGGAGAGGAGGAGACTGAGGGCTGCCCTCATTCATGCTTATCAATGAGTGCAGGGTGAGTGGCAGGAGGCTGGAGCCAGCTCTGCTGGGTGATGCCCAATGATGGGACAAGGGGGAATGGTGGAAGCTGAGGCACAGGAAGCTCCATGGAAACATGAGGAGGATTTTTTTTCCCTGTGAGGGTGACAGAACCCTGGAACAGGCTGCCCAGGGGGGCTGTGAAGTCTCCCTCTCTGGAGAGATTCAAGACCTGCCTGGATGTGTTCCTGTGTGATCTGCTCTGGCAGGGGCGTTGGACTGGATGAGCTTTGGAGGTCTCTTCCAGCCCCTGACATACTTCTAAAAGATGTCTGCAGACTTAACATTTTAAAAAATATGTATTTTTCTCTTTCCAATTGAGTCTTTCTGATAACTTAATTTATTAGGTTTTTTTCATGGTGCCAAAATCAATCATGTGTGAAATCAAAATTCGTTAGCAGGACGAAACACTGAGAGTTTACAACATTGAATTACCAAGTTAAGTAGGTTCAGAATGTTAAATGTGTTGAGGTGCCACAAATCTAAAGAACAGATTTTTGGAGTTCATTTTGTCTCTACTGCTTCTTGGGTTACAGCTTCTGAATACCTGCAGTGATTTGGATCATAGAATCACAGAATGTCAGGGGCTGGAAGGGACCTCCAAAGCTCATCCAGTCCAACCTGCCAGAGCAGGATCACCCAGAGCAGATCACACAGGAGCACATCCAGACAGATTTTGAATATCTCCAGAGAAGGAGACTCCACAACCCCCCTGGGCAGCCTGTTCTAGGGCTCTGTCACCCTCACAGGGCAAAAATTTCTCCTCATGTTTCCATGGAACTTCCTATGCCTCAGCTTCCACCAGTGCCCCTTGTGCTGGCATCAGGCATCCCCCAGCAGAGCTGGCTCCAGCCTCCTGCCACTCACCCTGCACATCTTTATAGACATTGCTGAGGTCACCTCTCAGCCTCCTTTCCTACCATGGCAGAATGTGGTGTGCTCTGCTTCTGGGAAGGAGCAGCACATCCATTGAGCACAGCACTATAAGAACCAGCACACAAGTACCCTAATGATAATGCAGAGAATTCTCTTATGTTATCCATTGTATTTTTCCTGCTACAAAAACAGAGAACAAGCCTCAAATCCCACCCAACTAAAGTGCAAAAACTGAGCAACTGTCATTTTATTTCGACTTGTTCCTCTGTAGAATAATAGGTGAGGGAAACCAAAGAGCCACTGTGTGGGAAGTATGGAGAGTTCAAGGGCTCCTTTTATGTCTGCTGCAGTTACTGAAGTCTAGATGCACCCTAATTCCATGCAGTTATTTTCACTGGAATGCTATTTTTGGAGCCACCATACATATGCATGGTGTGCTGCTCTCAGTGTGGCCCTGTAAAGGTCAGCAGAGCTTCAGGAGGTGTGTGGTGACAGAAGAATAATGCTCCTGCTTGGGAAGATGTATTACTTTGAAGCTGGTTTTGGTTTCAGCAGCCCTTTTAGATTGTTTTTTTCCTTTTTTTCCCTATTCCTCATTTTCCTCATGTGGTAGGAGTGCTTCTCTGTGGTGTTATTATCTGAGGAAGAAAGAGGATATCTGATAATGAGAGGACTTTCGATGTGCCAACATTTAGCATTTAGTAAAGAAAAAGAGGAGGAAGAAGGAAAAAAGGATTTTTAATGTATCTTGATTTCAACATAAAGCAGTTTGTTTCAAGAGGACATGGGTGTGCATTTGAATTGAGGAGCCAGATGCTCTGAGATCACACTGTTGTGTTTTTGTGCCATGGGAAGCTTCCTTTGCACCTATTAATTTTTTTATAAACTCCAGTGTTGGTCAGAAGAGTTTCTCTGCTTCCCACTGCTTTGCTTAGGAATTCAGTGGCATAAAATGGAGAAGACAAAATTGGGGAGCATGAAAATCCTAAGGGAATAACTGACTGAAGATGGCAAATCTCCTTGGGAGCAGGAGGTNATTGTTTTTTTCCTTTTTTTCCCTATTCCTCATTTTCCTCATGTGGTAGGAGTGCTCCTCTGTGGTGTTATTATCCAAGGAAGAAAGAGGATGTCTGATAATCACAGAATCACAGCATCACAGAATTAACCAGGTTGGAAAAGGCCTCTGAGATCATTGAGTCCAACCTACCACCCAACACCTACTAATTAACTAACCCATGGCACTAAGTGCCTCATTCAGACTCCTTTTAAGCACCTCCAGGGATGGGGACTCCACCACCTCCCTGGGCAGCCCATTCCAATGCCAATCACTCTTGCTGGAAGAACTTCTTCCTAACATCCAGCCTGACCCTGCCCTGGCACAGCTTGAGGCTGTGTCCTCTTCTTCCGTCCCTGGGTGCCTGGCAGCAGAGCCCAACCCCACCTGGCTGCAACCTCCCTTCAGGTAGCTGCAGAGAGCAATGAGGTCTGCCCTGAGCCTCCTCTTCTGCAGGCTGCACACCCCCAGCTCCCTCAGCCTCTCCTCACAGGGCTGTGCTCCAGGCCCCTCACCACCTTTGGTGCCCTTCTCTGGACACCTTCCAGCACCTCAACATCTTCCTTAAATTGAGGGGCCCAGAACTGTGGTAGGAGTGCTTCTCTGTGGTGTTATTATCTGAGGAAGAAAGAGGATATCTGATAATGAGAGGACTTTCGATGTGCCAACATTTAGCATTTAGTAAAGAAAAAGAGGAGGAAGAAGGAAAAAAGGATTTTTAATGTATCTTGATTTCAACATAAAGCAGTTTGTTTCAAGAGGACATGGGTGTGCATTTGAATTGAGGAGCCAGATGCTCTGAGATCACACTGTTGTGTTTTTGTGCCATGGGAAGCTTCCTTTGCACCTATTAATTTTTTTATAAACTCCAGTGTTGGTCAGAAGAGTTTCTCTGCTTCCCACTGCTTTGCTTAGGAATTCAGTGGCATAAAATGGAGAAGACAAAATTGGGGAGCATGAAAATCCTAAGGGAATAACTGACTGAAGATGGCAAATCTCCTTGGGAGCAGGAGGTGTTAATCACAGAATGGTTTAGGTTGGAAGAGACCTCAAAGCTCAACCAGTTCCAACCTCCCATCATAGGCAGGGACATCTCCCACTAGAATAGGTTGCTGAAGGCCTCATCTAACCTGGTCCTGAACTTTTCCAGGGAGGTTGTGGAGCACAGAAGCACCCAATGTAATCAAAGGTCACATTGGGTGATTCTGTGCTCCACAACCTCCTTGGGCAACCTGTGCCAGTGTCTCACCACCCTCACTGCAAACAACTTCCTCCTGACATCCAGTCTAAATCTCCCCTCTGCCAGTTCAAACCCATTCCTCCTCCTCCTGTCATTACAAGACCTTGTCAATAGTCCCTCCCCAGCCTTCCTGTAGGCCCCTTCAGATCCTGCAAGGCCACTCCAAGGTCTCCTGGAAGCCTTCTCCTCTGCAGGCTGCACAGCCCCAACTCTCTCAGCCTGTCCTCACAGCACAGCTGCTGCAGCCCTCTCAGCATCTTCGTGGCCTCCTCTGGACTGGCTCCAACACTTGCATGTCCTTCCTGTGCTGGGGGCTCCAGAACTGCACACAGGATTCCAGCTGGGGTCTGAGGAGAGCAGAGCAAAGGGGCAGAATCCCCTCCCTTGCCCTGCTGCCCACACTGCTCTTGCTGCAGCCCAGCACACACACAAAAGTGATTTTATTCCTGTGCCAATGAAGCTCAGCAGAGGAGGGGCAGATGTTAAGATTCGTACTATCTGCCTTGGAAGATGGGACTCAGCAGTCTCCCTAACAGGAAGATTTTGCCCAATTTCCCTGACCCAGACATGATACAGAGCTGGACTTCGCAGCTCTTGATAAGGACAACAAAGGTAAATCAAACCCTTGTTTGTTTTCTAGCAATGCCAAAGAGAACAGCAGGTCACTCCTGAGCTGCAGATGAGTTCAGACACATAGCAATGGCTTTTTTATTGCTTCTTACTAAAGCTTTTGCTTCTCACTGTGCTGGTTTGAGGCTAATTTGAATATTTTAATAAGAGGAATTACAACCTGTGTACCTCGTTTAGCACAGGATGCAAAGGGCCAGGGTCCTCAGACTCAGTGGCTCCAGGTTCTTTGTCCTCTTTCCTGTGGTTGCTTCTCCCCAAAACAGAAGGAGAGAGAGCAGAAAAACATCTCTGGGCAAACCAGGACATAGACTCATAGAATAGTAAGGTTGGAAGGGACCTCAAGGATCACCTAGTTCCAACCCCCTGCCATAGGCCACTAGTAAAGGTCACTCAAGCCTGTTTTGACCTGCTTAAGCCTACCACAACAGGGTGAAAAATAATTTATCATTTACTGANCTCCCTGGAGGTGTTGAAGGCCAGGTTGGAGGAGGCCTTGAGTGACCTGTGCTAGTGGGAGGTGTCCCTGCCTATGGCAGGGGGTTGGAACTAGGTGATCCTTGAGGTCCCTTCCAACCTTACCATTCTATGATTCTATGAGTCTATGAGTCTAAGTTCCTTTTTGAGTAGTTCATTTCTGAGAAGGAAAGAAGTGACTGTTCCACTCCAGTGCTAATAAACAACAGCTGTATGCAGGATATCTCCTTTCATGCAGAGTAACAAGCTTCTGGAGAATGTACTACTCATGCTGGATGTGAAGCTAGGAGGGGAAACCTCCTCAGCATGCCATAACCTCAAAAATACTGTCAGTGTGACAAGCTGCAGCAATTTTGCTGTTTACTTTTATTAAATGCACATCATTAGATTCTTCATGCCTCAGAGAAATGTAAAACACGACATATTTATCATTTCAGTCTGACTCTGGGTTGTTTTATTGTTTTGTTTTTTTGATTTTTTTCCTCTACAAGAAGTCTTCATTAAAGGGAAATGATTTTGCAGTTGATACCTTATGATTTGTTGTAATGCAAATAGCATTTAGCACATCTTGTAGACTGGCTGGAGAATTCCCACAAGCTTCTCAGCAAATGTCATCCTCCTTCTGAATCGAGTGAAGCTCTGCCTTCCTTTTGCCTTCCTGCAATTTGTCATGCTTCATCCTTGGCTAAAGCTGCCAATTTTCATTGTCCTCACTGACAACAGCTGTCAGCGTGGCATTTATGTCTTCAAAGCTCTTGGTGGCAGCATCTTCTAAGTTACAGGGCTGAAAGGCAGCCTGAGCAACTTCAAGGTTAAGATCTCTGTGGCTGTTGTGCCATGCTCATAAATTGCACCAGGAAATCCCTTAATTGCCCTGGAAAGGAAGAAACCCAGGCTGCAGCAAGAGCAGTGTGGGCAGCAGGGCAAGGGAGGGGATTGTGCCCCTTTGCTCTGCTCTCCTCAGACCCCACCTGCAGTCCTGTGTGCAGTTCTGGAGCCCCCAGCACAGGAAGGACATGGAAGTGTTGGAGCCAGTCCAGAGGAGACCACGAAGATGCTGAGAGGGCTGCAGCAGCTCTGCTGTGAGGACAGGCTGAGAGAGTTGGGGCTCTTCAGCCTGGAGAAGAGAAGGCTTCCAGGAGACCTTAGAGTAGCCTTCCAGGATCTGAAGGGGGCTACAGGAAGGCTGGGGGGGACTGTTGACAAGGTCTTGTAATGACAGAACAAGGGGCAATGGGTTTGAACTGGCAGAGGGGAGATTGAAACTGGATGTTAGGAGGAAGTTGTTTGCAGNATAAAGTGAACATAGTGTGGATCAGTAACCCTCCCCATCAGTGAGACTGGGCACCTGGAGATGGCAGGCCTGAAGCTAGTGAGCTTGCTGCAGGGTAGTGATTTAGCAGCACTTTCCTTGGATGAAGAGTTTAGAGTGCTGTTGGCTCCAACTGCTTTGGGCTCCAGGTGCAATTCCACCCTTAGGCAATTTCCTTTGTTGTGCAACTTTCTTTTCTGCTGGAAGGTATTTGGAGAACTCTCTTTGCCCAGTGTAGCTGTGGAGGATGGAATGGTCACCAGAAGTGGTCAGGCATGGTGCAAGGGGTCTGTGGCTCCTGAGAATGGGTGGCCCTAGCAAGGGGTGTTGGGCTGTATTATGAAATTATGATTTTGCCCTGAGCAGGGAAGGTAACTTTGCTCCTAGCTATAGGTACAGAAGTCTCCATGTAGACTGCCTGCCTCCAGAGTCATCATGGAGCAGCTCTGCTATGAGGACAGGCTACAAGAGTTCAGCCTGGAGAAGAGAAGGCTTCCAGGAGGGCTTGGAGTGGCCTTCCAGCATCTGAAGGGGGCTACAAGAAGTCTAGGGAGAGATTATTGACAAGGTCTTGTAATGCCAGGAGGAGGAGGAATGGGTTTGAACTGGCAGAGGGGAGATTGAAACTGGATGTTAGGAAGAAGTTGTTTGGAGTGAGGGTGGTGAGACACTGGCACAGGTTGCCCAGGGAGGTTGGGGAGCACAGAAGAACAGAATGTGACTTTTGATCACATTGGGTGATTCTGTGCTCCACAGCCTCCCTGGAGGTGTTCAGGACCAGGTTGGATGAGGTCTTGAGTGACCTGTTCTAGTGGAAGATGTCCCTGCCTATGGCAGGGGGTTGGAACTGGCTGAGCTTTGAGGTCCCTTCTAACCTGAACCATTTTATGATTTTCTAAGTACCAGTTTGGGGAACAGTTTCTAACATGGCAGCACCATTTGAGCTGAGTATTTTGGCAGTGGGTCTGGGTGGCAGAACAGATCTGTGGTGGGTATCTATCTAACATCTGCTGCAGAGCATTCTGGCTGTGCTGTCTGTAGGAATTCCTTCCCTTCTCTGTCCACATACACATGGTTCCATTCAGCAGCTGCCTCCTGGGTTAACTCCTAGCTCATTACCCAGACTTGGCTTTGCTCAAGAGGTGCTGTCAGAGCTCCTGCCTGCTTGCTTCTTTCCTTCACTCTCAAGCAGGTTTTGAGCTTTGCTGTTGAAATCTGTTACAAACATTTGAGATACCAAATTCAGCAGTGCTCAGGTGCATGCATCCAAGCTGCCTATAGTAACTGCACCCTTGCTGCTGTTAAAAGAAGAGGTGAGACCTTCCTTCTCTCAAGGACTGGGTGACAGGGACTTATCACCTTGGGATCTGTGTTCTGCTCTGCATCCCACAGCATACTAATCTCTGAATTTAATTCTTCTTTCATATGCATTTATGAAGGAGCTTGGCATAGATAGGTAAGGACATTTATCCATGTTTCTTGCTGGCTTGCTGTAATTAGGAGGAGTAATTACTTCTATCAGCAAGATTGTGACAGCCACCACATATTACAGAAATGTTATCATAGAATGGTAAGGTTGGAAGGGACCTCAAGGATCATCTAGTTCCAACCCCCTGCCATAGGCAGAAACACCTCCCACTAGCACAGGTCACTCAAGGCCTTGTCCAACCTGGCCTTGAACATCTCCAGGGAGGTTGTGGAGCACAGAATCACCCAATGTGATCAAAGATCACATTGGGTGATTCTGTGCTCCACAACCTCCCTGGGCAACCTGTGCCAGTGTCTCACCACCCTCACTGCAAACAACTTCTTCCTAACATCCAGTCTGAACCTCCCCTCTGCCAGTTCAAACCCACTGCCCCTTGTCCTGTCATTGCAAGACCTTGTCAATAGTCCCTTCCCAGCCTTCCTGCAGGCCCCCTTCAGATACTGGAAGGCTACTATAAGGTAGCTACTATAAGGTTTCTTCATTACCACATTAACTCCCTCCCCTTCTTTTGTTTGATTCTCATAGCAACACAAAGAACAGCTTAGAAATCTAATTGCACTCTCCAGAAGAAAACATAATCAAGGCTGGCTATGAAGCTGCATCCCATTACAGCTCTGGGGATAGAGCCACCTATAAAAGAAAATGAGCAGAAAGAAAATCACAGCTTGAGCAGTTGTCATTTGTCAGGAGAGGGGAGTCTGTGCTGAGCCACCCCCAGCTGGCCACCCAGGAGGACAGTCATTTTGGCAGTGATGGCTCAGAGCCTGCCAGGCTTGGAAACTCACAAGGTGGCTCCTTAACAGGAATGACTTTGTTACTGAACACACAGTGTGCACTCATGCTGCTTAACTGCATGTGTCCAGCACAGTTCCTCTCCTCTGGGACTGGCTTAACCACTTATGCAGGGTACTAATGTGCTCAGACTCTCAGGTTAGACCTNTTGTGAAACATCTGTGCTTGCTGCTAAGCAAGAACCCTAGAAAAGAAAAGGCTTCCAGGAGACCTTGGAGTGGCCTTCCAGCATCTGAAGGGGGCTACAGGAGGACTGGGGAGGGACTATTGACAAGGGACTAATGATAGAAAGAGGAGGAATAGGTTTGAACTGGCAGAGGGGAGATGTAAACTGGGTGTTAGGAGGAAGTTGTTTGCAATGAGGGTGGTGAGACACTGGCACAGGTTGCCCAGGGAGGCTGTGGAGCACGGAAGCACAGAATGTGATCTTTGATCTCATTGGGTGATTCTGTGCTCCACAACCGCCCTGGAGGTGTTCAGGACCAGGCTGAATGAGGCCTTGAGCAACCTGTTCTAGTGGGAGTTGTCCCTGCCTATGGCCCAAGGAGGGTTGGAACTGGCTGGACTTTGAGGTCCCTTCCAACCTAAACTATTCTCTGATATTTTTCTTGCAAGGTTTCAAGTGCCTTATCAAACCCTTAATGAGGGACTGCACTGAAAGGAGTTTATGTTATGTTATGTTGTGTTATGTTTATGTCCATGTCAGGAATATCAAGAAGCTTTTCAAATCAAGAAATTCTTTCCTGGTCTTGTTTCTCCTGGAATCACTCAAGCTGTGGGGCACAGCTGGTGAGAAGCACTTTTACCACGTTTCATGTTTCCAGCACTCTCTTTACTGGCTCTCTAATGCCAGGATGGAAAGAGTGAATTTTTGTTTTCACCTAGACACCAAGTGGATGTTTCAACCCTGATGACTGATGTAGAACCTTACAGAGAAGGACACTTCAAGTGGAGCTGTCCCATGCTAATCTCAGCTGCTGCTATTTCTGCTTCTATCAGTTCGTCGTCACTGTTTGTGTGGTTGCTGCAGAGATATTTGTGTCTGTGGGTGGGAAAGGTGAGCAAATTTATTATAAGAGGTGGGAAGGTGACCTCCTAGCATCTCATGAGCTTGTGGATTGTGCTGGGGGAGTCTAGGACCACTGCAAAGCTGTGGTATTACAGGGTGAGAGCAACCATATTATTATCCCCATATGTTGGGGCCACAACAACCCAAGCAGTGCTAGAGGCTGGGGACAGAGAGGCTGGAGAGCAGCCAGGCAAGCCCTGAGCTGTCACCCCAACAGTAAGTAGCCTCTAGATTCCTATACTTAACCATGAACAAAAGCAGGTGACAACAAAG
>WBNM01027566.1:0-47273 GCA_013399055.1 Ramphastos sulfuratus | reverse complement strand
TGCAACTCCCTCAAAGGAGGCTGAGGCCAGGTGGGAGTAGGTCTCTTCTCCCAAGTAACAAATGATAGGAAAAGAGGAAAGGGCCTTGAGTTGCTCCAGGAAAGGTTTAGGTTGGACATGAGGAACAATTTCTTGCCCTTAAGCATTGTGCAGGCCTGGCCCAGGCTGCTCAGGGCAGTGGTGGAGTCCCTGTTCCTGGAAGGGTTTCAAAGCCATGAAGATGTGGTGTTGAGGGCCACAGTTAGGTGGTGACCTGGCAGTACTGGGATAGACTCCATAAGCTTAAAGGTCTGTTCCAACATCAAGGATTCTGTGATCCTATGGTTCAAACAAAACTGCAAACCTTATCAAGTCTGTTCTCTGTGAAACCAACCAACCAAGACCCACCACATGGAGAGGCCACTTGGGACCGAGCAGAGCAGGGGAGGGCAGGAGCTCAGCTCTGTAAAAGGACAGCTGGTATTGGCTCAGGGGCTCCCAGCTCCACATCACAGACTCAAGATGGAAAGCAAAACACAAAATAAAGAGCAATTGTCCCTGAGCTCTCTGGGCTGGCACTGCTTCACCCAGATGGACCTGACAGAGATGGGGCTCAGGCACCCAGCAGCGCTGCTGCTCCTGCTGCTTGACAGTGAGCAGAGTGGACATCTCCAGGGGGATCAGAAGACTTCCATGGCTGTGAAGCTCCAGCCAGACTGAGAAACACAGTGAATGCACTGCAGGGCATCTCTGCAGCCATGGCATCATCTCTGCAGCTATGGCATCTCCTCTGCAACCAGGGCATCATCCCTGCAGCCAGGGCATCTCTGGCTGAGGGACCTGGGGTTGTTCAGCCTGGAGAAAAGAAGATGAGTGGACACCTTCTGGCTCTCTGAAAGGAGGCTTTGGGTGGAGGCTGGTCTCTCCTTTCAAAGAACAAGTGACAGGATGAGAGGAAGAAGCCTCAAGTTGCCTCAGGGGAGGTTTAGGTTGGACACGAGGAACAATTTGTGCCCCTTGAGAGTTGTCAAGGCCTGGCCCAGGCTGCGCACGACTGTGGTGGAGTCCCCATCCCTGGAGGGGTTTCAGAGCTGTGGAGATGTGGTGCTGAGGGCCACCAGTGGCACTGGCAGGTCACCCAGGTGTGGTGGGTGACCTGCCAGTGCCAGGTAAAGAGTTGGACTGGATGATCTTTTTCCAACCTTTAGGACTCTGAACCTGTGTCTGCTGTGCACTGACAACCCTCACTTGCAACAGCCACCTGAAAGCATATCTGAGGGCTGCAGAAAGGAGCTGTAGGTGGTCAGGCAGCAGGTTGCTCCCTCACCATGTCAGTGAGGTCAGAGGAGAGGGGGAGGAGAACCTCCCATGACCTGCTGGCCACAGCTCTTCTTGTGCACCCCATTAAATGTCCTTTAATCCCACTAATGCCCTGTTAATGGCCCCTTGCATGACTCTGAATGCCATCATGCCAGACATTGTCTGACCCCTGCCCTTCTGGCACTCAGGTCACCACGTGTCTCCTGGCTGCCATCTAGCACCACTGGCTGCCCTTATCTCCCAACCTTTGAGCAGAGCCTTTCCTGATTCCTAAGATCAAAAATAAAAACCCCAAGCCTGACTTTTGGATTCTTCATCTGCAGCCTCTAACAGCTCACTCCATTCCTCCAGCACGATCGTTCCCCTTGTGACACTGCCCTGCCACTTGTCACTTGGCCAACTCTTTATTTACCTTTCTGTCACTTCCTTGTCTCTCCAGTTTCTCAAACATTTCCCTTGGCTACAGATAAAAATACTTTGCTTTCAGCCAAGTCAACTCTTCCAAGCTCTGTCTAGAAAATCTGTTGTGTTCCATCTCCTCATTTAACAGCAGCTTGGTCTCCAGTGATGCAAACAGCTTCTCCTCCAGAATGTCACAGCTTGAAAAGATTGGGGGGGGGGGGGGGGGGGGCGGGGCCTCAATCTAACACCGGAAAAAACTGACTGCCCCCCAAAAAAAGGGGGAAGTGTGCNGACCCACCACATGGAGAGGCCACTTGGGACCGAGCAGAGCAGGGGAGGGCAGGAGCTCAGCTCTGTAAAAGGACAGCTGGTATTGGCTCAGGGGCTCCCAGCTCCACATCACAGACTCAAGATGGAAAGCAAAACACAAAATAAAGAGCAATTGTCCCTGAGCTCTCTGGGCTGGCACTGCTTCACCCAGATGGACCTGACAGAGATGGGGCTCAGGCACCCAGCAGCGCTGCTGCTCCTGCTGCTTGACAGTGAGCAGAGTGGACATCTCCAGGGGGATCAGAAGACTTCCATGGCTGTGAAGCTCCAGCCAGACTGAGAAACACAGTGAATGCACTGCAGGGCATCTCTGCAGCCATGGCATCATCTCTGCAGCTATGGCATCTCCTCTGCAACCAGGGCATCATCCCTGCAGCCAGGGCATCTCTGGCTGAGGGACCTGGGGTTGTTCAGCCTGGAGAAAAGAAGATGAGTGGACACCTTCTGGCTCTCTGAAAGGAGGCTTTGGGTGGAGGCTGGTCTCTCCTTTCAAAGAACAAGTGACAGGATGAGAGGAAGAAGCCTCAAGTTGCCTCAGGGGAGGTTTAGGTTGGACACGAGGAACAATTTGTGCCCCTTGAGAGTTGTCAAGGCCTGGCCCAGGCTGCGCACGACTGTGGTGGAGTCCCCATCCCTGGAGGGGTTTCAGAGCTGTGGAGATGTGGTGCTGAGGGCCACCAGTGGCACTGGCAGGTCACCCAGGTGTGGTGGGTGACCTGCCAGTGCCAGGTAAAGAGTTGGACTGGATGATCTTTTTCCAACCTTTAGGACTCTGAACCTGTGTCTGCTGTGCACTGACAACCCTCACTTGCAACAGCCACCTGAAAGCATATCTGAGGGCTGCAGAAAGGAGCTGTAGGTGGTCAGGCAGCAGGTTGCTCCCTCACCATGTCAGTGAGGTCAGAGGAGAGGGGGAGGAGAACCTCCCATGACCTGCTGGCCACAGCTCTTCTTGTGCACCCCATTAAATGTCCTTTAATCCCACTAATGCCCTGTTAATGGCCCCTTGCATGACTCTGAATGCCATCATGCCAGACATTGTCTGACCCCTGCCCTTCTGGCACTCAGGTCACCACGTGTCTCCTGGCTGCCATCTAGCACCACTGGCTGCCCTTATCTCCCAACCTTTGAGCAGAGCCTTTCCTGATTCCTAAGATCAAAAATAAAAACCCCAAGCCTGACTTTTGGATTCTTCATCTGCAGCCTCTAACAGCTCACTCCATTCCTCCAGCACGATCGTTCCCCTTGTGACACTGCCCTGCCACTTGTCACTTGGCCAACTCTTTATTTACCTTTCTGTCACTTCCTTGTCTCTCCAGTTTCTCAAACATTTCCCTTGGCTACAGATAAAAATACTTTGCTTTCAGCCAAGTCAACTCTTCCAAGCTCTGTCTAGAAAATCTGTTGTGTTCCATCTCCTCATTTAACAGCAGCTTGGTCTCCAGTGATGCAAACAGCTTCTCCTCCAGAATGTCACAGCTTGAAAAGATTGGGGGGGGGGGGGGGTGAGCAGGGCCTCAATCTAACAACCGAAAAAACTGACTGCCCCCCAAAAAAAGAGAGAAGTCTGCTTTTGGATGGGCATTGCTTGGGAGTTTCAGGTGGTTTCGTGCCACCCTGTCTGCTACTGAATCCACAGGCTCAGATTCAGCATGGTTAGGAACCAAGTAATCATTAAAATATCCAAATTCCAGTTGTCCACTTCAGTAGCTGAGAGCTGAGGAACATGAGAGAAGGCTCCAGGGTGACCTAATAGTGACTTTGCAATACCTGAAGGGGGCCTACAAGAAGGCTGCAGAGGGATTATTTGCAAAGGCCTGCAGGGATAGGATAAGGGACAGTGGTTTGAAATGAGAGAAGAGGAGATTCAGACTAGATGTTAGGAGCAAGTTCAGCACCTTGAGAGTGGTGGAACACCAGAACAGGCTGCCCAGGGAGGTGGTTGAGGCCCTATCCCTGGAGATATTCACGGTTAGGCTCAAGAGGGCTCTAGGCAACTTGATCTAGTGGTGGATGGCTCTGCTCATTGCAGGGATGTTGGACTAGATGACCTGTGGAAGTCCCTTCCAACCCAACCCATCCTATGATGGTACCTGGCCAGACTCTCAGTTAAAAAGAAAGCAGGTGGTCATGGATTCCAGTGACCAGTTGTGGGCTTTGTATTAATTATGGAAGAACTGGTCTGAGGGCTGGTAGCAATTTCTGTCCCTCTCCTTCTTCAGGCTGCTGGTGGCAGTGACTTACTCAGAAGTAGCCCTGGAAGGCCCTGCCTGTTGAAGGAGCACAACAGCACTTGCTGTTTGCTCGTCCAGATCATGGATAGAGAGACTGAAGAGAAGTGGCTGCAGTGCTGAGCCCTGGAGAGCACCACTGGTGCCCAGTCCCTGGCTGGAGTCAACTCCATTCCCCACCACTCTTTGAGCCTGGCCATCAGCTGGTTTTTAACCCAGTGAAGTGCCCACAAATCCAAGGCAGGAGTGGTTAGTTTCTCCAGGAGGATGCTGTAGGGAATGGTGTTTGATCCCATGGGAAGAAGGAAAGGAGACCCCACAGACTTCCATCAACAGAGATGGAAGAAGGAGCTGCATGCGCTTAGGACCCCATCAGACCTGGCACTTTGTGCCATTTCCAAGACCAGAGTGAGTCTCACTTCCAGCATTACCCAAAAGGAGAACAGACATGGCCAGAGAGGACCAGGCAGAGCTGCTCCAGACAGAGCTCCTGGGCCAGGAGAGGACACCAGGATTCTGAGCATCCCTCACATCTCACAAGCTGCGGAGCTTTTAATTTCCAACACTCAGCAACACCCCCGATAGCTCTGCTGCACAAACCCTGAGCATCTGAGGAGCAGAAACTCTGCTGAAGGAGTAACTCAGAAATTTATGGGCTGGAGCTGGCAGAGAGCTGCACAAATAGTCCCAAAATAGCAGCAGAGCAGGAGATTGCTGCTGAGCATGCTCACAGTTTCTTGGTGCCTCATCAATTATTCATGCGAGTCAGAGCAGAATTAGTTCAAAGCTATTTGCATAGAGGTTCCATGGGGTTCAGCAGGAAGCCCCAGGAGCCCCTTTGCTCAGCAGCTGAGCTGCCTCTCCATTTCCTTGGCCATTCAAAGCCACACTTGCTCCAAGGTGGAGCTTTGCCCTCATTGCCAAAGAAGATTCGGGGACCCTGGAGGTCCTTTCCAACCCCAACGATTCCATGATTCCATCTCAGATTCACAGGGTGCATTGGGCTGGACATCAGCAGGAAGTTCTTCACAAGGAGAGTGGTGAAACACTGGCAGAAGGTTGCCAGAGCTGTGGTTGAGGCCCCATCCCTGGACACATTCAGGATCAGACTCGAGGAGGCCCTGGGCAGCCCGCTCTAGTTGCAGGTGTCCCTGCTGACTGCAGGGGCATTGGACAAGATGAGCTTTGAGGCTCCCTTCCAACCCAATCTGAACTTGCTGAGGGTGCCTCAACCTCCCTGTCTCCATCACTGATGAAGACATTGAAGAGCTGTGGTCCTAGTACCAACCCCAAGGGACACCACTTGTCACTGGCCTCCATCTGGCCATCAAGTTACTGAGCACAACTCTCTTTGGCCATTCAAAGCCACACTTCACCCTCATACCAAAGAAGGTTGGACTCAAGGATCCTGGAGGTCTCCTCTGACCTGCCTGGCTCCCTGAATCTCTCTCCCCTTGCCCAGCCTCCCTGTTCCCAGCTCCGTTTCGTAACGAGAAGATTTTCTCTCTTGCAGAGAAGGTTCAGATTAATCCAAGCTGACCCCTGGTGCCAGCCAGCCCCAGCAGAGCAGGAACGCGGCGCTGCCAACAGCTGGGGCGCAGCTACCAGAGCTCAAATGCACAAAATAATCAGCCTGACCCTATTTGCAGTGATGGGACCCAAATGGAAGGAGATTAAAGAGCTAAGGCCTCCCAGTGAGCTCCAGGATTAGGAAGGTTCCTAACCCCAGGGTCACATTTAGCCCATGTCACACCATCTCTCACAGCCCCCCTGTAGCCCAGCCTGTGGGTCCTGCTGGGGGGGTCTGGAAGCAGGATAAAGCCCTGGAGATTGCAAACAGCCTCCAGAGTCAGAGGGGTCAAAGAAGGGAAAAAAGGCAGAGGGGGGAATGGGAGCCTCCATGGAAAGGAGACAACAGCCTGGAGCAGGGAGCATAGGAATGCAACTTGGGCCAGGGTCTCAGCACCCTCAGTGTAAAACAGGTGAAGGGTCTGGAGAACAAAGCTGGTGAGGAACAGCTGAGGGGCCTGGAGTTGTTGAGCCTGGAGAAAAGGAAGCTGAGGGGAGACCTCATTGCTGTCTACAACTACCTGGTTGTAGCCAGGTGGGGTTGGGCTCTTCTCCCAGGCAATCAGGAACAGAACGAGGGGACACAGCCTCACGTTGTGCCAGGGGAGGTCTAGGCTGGGTGTTAGGAGAAAGTTCTTGCCAGAGAGAGTGATTGGCATTGGAATGGGCTGCCCAGGGAGGTGGTGGAGTCGCTGTCCCTGGAGGTGTTGAAGCAAAGCCTGGATGGGGCACTTAGTGCCATGGTCTGGTTGATTGGCTAGGGCTGGGTGCTAGGTTGGGCTGGGTGAGCTTGGAGCTCTCTTCCAACCTGGTTGGTTCTATGATTCTATGAAAGAGGGAGATTTGGACTAGGTGTGAGGAAGGAATTTCTGATGCTGTGGGTGGTGAGAGCCTGGCCCAGGTTGCCCAGAGGAGTGGAGATGCCCCATCCCTGGCACCACTGCAGGTCAGGTTGTTTGGGGCCCTGTGCAGCTGACTATGTGGGGTTGGACTGGAGGAGCTCTGAAGGTCCCTTCCCACCTGAATCACTCCATGACTCTGTGATCCTTTCTTTCCTTATCTCAGAAGTGGACATCAACCCTCTCAATGCCATCCTGGTTCCTCAGACTCATGGGGAGCTGCATGGGGCAGGTTCCCCTCCATCCTGGGGAGCATTTCACACTAGCTCCATGGGCTCCTCCATGCTCCACTTTCCTCCACACACCAGAGATGGTTACACAACCCCTAAGCTGATTTGGTACCAGCAGCAAACAAGACTCCAGCTAGGGAAGGAAAGCTCCTTGAGCATGGCACTGAACATATGTGACAGAGGGGCTGATTTATGACCAAACAGACTCATCTTCAGCATCTCCACTCATCAGCCTAACATTTATCTTATTTACACTCCTTTGCCCTTAAGTATCAGTGAGTACCCATTAGAAGCCAACTCCAGCCCAGCTGTAAGAGGTAGTATAGAATCAGAATTGTATGGGTTGGAAAAGCCCTCTAAGATCATTGAGTCCAGCCATCAACTCGACACCACCATGGCCATTAAACCAGTTCCAAAGTGCCATGGCCACACATTTCTGGAGCATCTCCAGGGATGTTTCCAATCCCCCTGCCATGGGCAGGGACACTCCCTACTAGACCAGGTTGCTCAAGGCCCTATCCAACCTGGCTGTCAACACTGCCAGGCTTGAAGCTTCCACAAGATCTCTGGGCAACCTGTTCCAGTGCCTTACCACCCTCATGGGGAAGAATTTCCTCCTCATGTGTCACCCCAGTCCAGCTTCTCCCAGTGTGAAGCCATCACTCCTTGTCCTGTCACTCCATGGCTTTGCATAAAGTCCCTCTTCAGCTCTCCTGGAGTCCCCTTCAGGTACTAGAATGCTGCTCTAAGGTCTCCCTGGAGCCTTCTCCAGGCTGAAGAGCTCCAACTCTCAGCCTGGCCTCACAGCAGAGATGTCCCAGCCCCTGATCCCTGCTTTCTGAACTCATGAGGTCAGATAGTTGCCAACTGCTTCTCAAGTCCTTTCCCAGTCACAGAAAGCCACAAAGGTTCTTGTGTTGAAAGACCCTCATCTCCTTCAGAGCCCTCCCAAGGGCCACTCCAGACAGCATGAACCTTCATCCTCCACACTCACCCTCGAGGAGCCAGGGGGCAGCTGTACATTCCAGCAGTGCCTCTGTCTCCAATCTAGATCCTCATCAGGAGTCACAAAGGATGTGGGGCACAGCAACCCCCAACACCTGCCCCCCCTTCATTTGGCTGTCCACCTTCCCTTTCCCACATCCATCCTGGGCCTGAAAATTGTCACCCCAGAAGATCAAACAGATACAGACACAAAAAGCTCTTAGTCATGCCTGTCTGAGGAACCCACCAAGGCTTCTGCATTATTCAGGCTGCTGCTTTTTTTAGCCTGGAGCAACAGCAGCATGAAGCCTCCTGAGGAAGGCAGCTGGATGCAGACCTGTGGTGAGAGCCCAACCAGCCCTCCCCAAGCCCAGGAACTTGAAAAGTCTCTAAAAATAGAAACTTGGACTCAAAAGGGAGCAGGCAGGTGAGAAGAAAAGGAGCTTTAGGTGGAAAAGCAGCTTGCAGTGTCCTCATTACAAAATGGGAAACACAAGGAATGGCTTTGCCAGGGAGCTGCAATGCTACAGCTCCAGGAGGGCTCATCCAGTCCAAACACTAACTCCAAGGCTGGGGCTAAAGCATGTCCCTCAGCACCACACCTCTGCAGCTCTGACACACTCCAGGGATGGGGATTCAACCATCACCTCGGGCACCCATGGCCAGTACTTTAGAACCCTTTCAGTGAAGAAACTTCTTCTAATATCCAACCTAAACCTCCTCTGGGGCAACCTGAGGCCCTTTCCTCTCGTCCTGTCACTTGTTCCTTGGGAGAAGAGACCAACTCCCACCTGACTCCAGCCTCCTTTCAGGGAGTTGTAGAGAGCCAGAAGGTCTCCCCTCAGCCTCCTTTTTTGCAGGCTGAACAGGTCCCTCCCTCAGCTGCTCCTCAGTTCTCTAGACTCTTTGCCACCTTCTTCTCCAGCTCCTACGTTGCTCTTTTCTGGACCATCTCCCATCTCTCAATGTCCTTCTTGGAGTGAGGGGCCCAAAACTGACCCCAGGATTGGAGGTGTGACCTCACCAGTGCTCAGTACAGGGGGACAATCCCTGCCCTGCTCCTGCTGGCCACACCATTGCTGATCCAAGCCAGGATGGTGGTGCCCTTCTTGGCTACCAGGGCACACAATGGCTCATCTCCAGGCACTGCTACCAACCCCTCCAGGTCCTTTCCCACCAGGTAGTTTCCAGCCACTCTGCCCCCAGCCTGGAGCCTTCATGGGGTTGTTGTAACCCAAGAGCAGGACCCAGCCCTTGGCCTGGTTGAACCTCACTGCCATTGGCCTCATCTATTGCTCCAGCCTGGCCAGGTCCCAGTTCTGCAGTTTGCTGGGTCTTTTTTGGTTGGTTTTTGCTTTGGTTTTGTTGTTTCTTTGTTTTTAGCTTTATGTACTCACACCTTATTCAGCAGCAAAAGAGCATCAGATAAGAAATCAACAGCAAAAGCTGAACCTCAGCTGTGCTGCTGGCAGTTAAATGCTTCACTGTCTTCACCAGCTACTCAGAAAGGTGAAATGTAGATGATTGTCCCCACAGACAACTCATTCTTCTGCCCATCCTCACCAACTCAACCACCTTACCCCACACCTGCCACAAGCACTGAGCACCATTCAGCAGTTAGTTAAGAACAGCAGGTTTCAAGTACCTTGTAGGTCCAACAGGGCAGGGAGCATCCATCTCCTGCAGCCCCATTTCACTTCTGATTCCTCCAGTGTGGTGGGAAGCCACTTGCCTTCTACTTCTGCACACCCTTTCCCCCAGCAACAGCAAAATGGTTCATTTCCTCTTTAATCCCAGTATGGTGGGGTTGGAAGGGACCTCTGGAGGTCGTCTGGTCCAACTCCCTGCACCCACAGCAGCTTGCCCAGGATCACAATGGCCAGGGCAAGTTGGAAGCTCTCCAGAGAAGCAGACTCCACAGCTTCTCTGGACCGCCTGCTCCAGGCCTCCAGTACCCTTACACCAAACAAGTTTACCCTCCTGGTCAGATGGAACCTCCTGGGTTCCAGTCTGTGCCCATTGCCCCTTGTCCTGTCCCTGGGCACCACTGAAAAGAGTCTGGCCCCATCCTCTTGCCCCCACCCTTTTAGCTCTTGCTGAGCACTGATCAGATCCCCTCTGGGGCTGCTCTTCTGCAGGATCAACAGCCCAGGGCTCTCAGCTTTTGCTCCCCACAGAGATGCTCCAGGCCCCTCAGCAGCTTCCCAGACTATTCATGCCCCACAGGACACCATTTGCCTTCTTGGCCACGAGGGCACATTCTGGCACTTGGGCAACGTGTCCACAAAGCTCATGCAAAGAAGTTCATGCACTGACTGCAACTGACCCCATTTCTGATGGCCCTGTTCCCAACTGCTCCAGCTGGAGACATTTACCTCCTTTAGAAAGCCACCAGAAGGGTTAACCCAGCATATGCAACTCTGAAGATGTTAACTCTGAATAAGCTGCAGCAGCCAAGAAGATTCTCACCACAGGACAAGCATTGAGAGGTTAGTTTGAGACATTTATTAGTGTGGTTTATTCCATAGTGGTACACAGCTTCACATCATACAAAGCTTTGGAAGCAGCAAGGAAAACCAGAAGTGGCAACAGAGAAGGTTATGAGCACAAGAGAGTTCTCAGCACGTTCTGAGGAAGGTTCCTCTCATCTCCAAGGGCTGGAGAAGAGCCTGGGTGACAGAAAGGTTCACCAGAGGAGCAGGCTGGGTGGCTACCTGGCTGCCTGCACAGCCACACTGCAAGTGGAACACAAGCTCCTCACACACAGCCACGCACTGCACTGAGCTCTCAGCAAGACAGGAGGACATTTCTTGGGGGGACAGAAGACACAGGGCCCAACATTGACAGTCCAACATCCCCACCTCCCCCACAACACTCAGTCCAGGCACGTTGTGCTTCTGCCCCAGCAAAGGCCAAGCTGGGATGTGACAGAGCTTTTGCTAAGAGCCCTACAAGGAAGAACCACCACAAACATCCAGGAGCAGCATCTCACCTGCTCCATCCAGCCACAGCCACATGCAGGTCTGGAAAGCCAACAACAGTTGAAATAAACAGGGATAAAAATATGAGGGTGGAAAAAAGTGGTGGTGTCATGGGATGAATTATTCATGTTAGCAGCTGGGACAGTGACTGAAGCCTGAGGGTGTCCCTGTCTGCAGCTGCCATCATTGCTTTGGTCAGCTTGGGGAGGTGACAAGTGTCCCCCCCACAATGTCACTGCACAGGGATAGGGGGTCCCACGCCAGGCAGATGCCTCCACAGCTCTGCTGCAGAGCGAGATGACCCCACCAACTGCTACAAGTGCCAGCAGCAGCCCTCTGGCCACCACCTGGAAGCATGATTGTGTTTTGACAAGATAAAGCAGCTGTGGGAGGGGTGAGGGAGAAGGTTCCTCTGAACCCTTCTGTTCTTCAAGGTGGAAATTTCTCTCCGCAACCCACTTTCTTCTCTATTTCTAGGGCACAAATAGCTAAGCCCACTTAAGGCAAAAGGTGAGGCAAGGATGGCTTGTGGAACCAAGGTCAAGTTCCTCCAGAGCAGCTGTGATGCTGCCTTGCTCCAAAATCAGCCACGTGAAACAAAAGCTACAAAGAGATCCTTCAAAAGAAAGCCAAGAAGACAACCACCTCCTTTTATGGCAACAGACACCAAAATTCCCCCAGGAGGAATGCACTTCAGGACAACAAGGGGGACCAAAGGCTTCTCCTTGCACCACACACCAGTGCTCTCCTCTCACTTCTCAATGTGAATGAGCAGTAGAGCTGATGTGTGAAAGAAATGGCCCTTGGATGACCCACAGAGGTGTGGGAGTAAATGGCACTGGTGAGATTTAGGAGACTTGTGAAGGTGGAGGCTGTTGGCTGCATAGAATCATGGAATGCTTTGGGTTGAAAACGACCTTAAAGATCATCCAGTTCCAAACACCTGCCACGGGCAGGGACACCTTCCAGCAGACCAGGTTGCTCAAGGCCTCACCCACCCTGGCCTTGAACACCTCCAATGATATGAAGTTAAAGCAAGGACAAAAAATGGCCTTCCAAGGCTTGCAGGAAGCAGCAGGAGAGCAAAGCAGCTTCCTGAGGCAGGATTTTGGGGGTGGACTCATTTTCCTTTCTAGTCCCAGCTGACGGCAGGTGTTTGAAGCCCAGAGTCCACCCATCACAAACCAGAGACAACCTGCTCCTGCCTCAGTAACCATGCTTCTGCCTGACCTGCTTCTCTACCTAAGAAGTGCCAGGATGGGAAAAGGCCTCCTTTGAAGAAGACAAGGCTATTTGGGATAAAAAACTGGCATGAGAAGGTTTCAAAGCAGCCAGGTGTAAGCAGGAACAACTAAAGGGCTGCGGTGAGGATAGGGAGGAGGGAAGGGAAGGGAGCTGCAGTCATGGTGGACCCATCCACTCTGAAAGCACAACTCAACATTTCACCCCAAAATCCTCTGTTAGTGAAGCACCCACGGCAAAAAAAAAATCCCCAACCAACCAGGATGGAACCCAAATTTCAAGGTGGAAAATGGAGCCATTGGTTGTGATTTCAAACAAACCAGTGGGGAGTGCTGAAATGGTGCTGGTCAAACCCAGGTTTGTGCTTACACAAAGGAAGGAAGGTTTCAACAAGCACTGCAGAGCAGAGAGGGAGGAGGAGGAGGAAGGCAGCTCGGTCGCCAGCACAGCTACCCTTTGGTGTCTTCCACACCGAAAGTCCAAGGATGGAAAGCAAGAGCTCTGTAAAATGCTGAAGATTTTAGAAGTGTAATGGCAGGTAGAAAAGGACACTGGTCTTGTGTCAGTGGCAGCCCCAGTGTTAGGAGACAGTCTAGGCTTCTAGGAGGAGAAAATAGAAGAGAGGGAAAGAAGAAGGAGAGGGAAAGGGGATGGGGAAAGGGGCAGAGAAGCGCAAGTCATTAGTAAACATCAACAGTCAGGTAGCACAACAAAGCAACATCTCATCCAGTGCAGCCAGGAGATTTGCCAGAAGCCAGATTAGAGCCATGCGGAATTTGGCTTTTAGGAGGGGCTGAAAATCCATCAGCAGTCATGGCAGGGCATGACATGGGGCCAGGAGTGAAACCCAGCTCTGGTGGATCAAGATTAGTGACAGGAAGCTCAGGCTGCTGCTCCAACAGCACAATTTGCACTGCAAGCAGTGACCAGGGTGTTTCTGTGACCCAAACTCAGGTGACAGAATGAAAACCAGGCTGGCTGGAGGGGAAGTCCAGCTAGGGAAAGCATGGTGATGCTTCCCTAGGTCACCTCTCCTCTGCCAGCAAGATCATAGAATCATAAAAGTATAGAATCATAAAATCACAATCACAGAACCAGAAAGGTTTGGGTTGGAAAAGCCCTCTAAGATGATCGAGTCCAACCATCAAGCTAAGACCGTCGTGGCCATCAAACCAGGAAAAGGATGGTGGAACAAAAAGGGGCCAAATGAAGCCACAGGACCTCCCTCACTGGATTTCATTCCAGAAATTGGTTATGTTTTAGAACACAGAGTTCCTGTGAACTCCAGGCAAATATCCTGCCATCAGGAGTTGCAAACGTTGCACTGTTTGTAAATTACACTCAGCTTTTTCTTTTCATAGAGTCATGGAATGCTTTGGGTGGGAAGAGACCTCTCAAGGTCATCTAGTCATGCCCCTGCAGTCAGCAGAGACATCTGCAACTGCAGTAGGTTGCTCAGAGCTCCAAACAACCTGACTTGAATGGGTTCAGGCATTGAGCATCTCCCACCTTCCTGGGCAGCCTGGGCCAGGATCTCAGCACCCTCGGTACCAAGAATTCCTCCCTTCTCTTCAGTCTGAATCTCCTTCTTTGAGTTCAAACCATCTCCTCTTGTCCTGTCACAACAGGCCCTGCTCAAAAATCTGTCCCCAGCTTTCTGATCAGCCCCTTGAAGCACTGAAAGGCCACCAGATCCCCCTGAAGCCTTTTCTCCAGGCTGAAAGACCCCAACTCTCTCAGCCTGGCCTCACAGCAGAAAAGTTTCAGTCCCTGGTCACCTTCATGGCTGTAGGGCAGGGACATCTTCAGCTAGAGCAGGTTCAGCTGGCTGGCTTGGCTGGGACTCTTCCCAACTTCTTGTGAAGGAAAAAACCCCCAAACTGAAACTGGAATCCTGTCCTAGCAGAACCCAGGACATGGGGCCAGTGTCTCACCAGCCTCACAGGGAAGAATCTCTTCCTTCTGTCCATCCCCCCTTGTCCTGTCACAGCAGGCCCTTGCTCAAAAGTCTGTCCCCATCTTTCTGCTCAGCCCCTTGAGGCACTGAAAAGCCACCAGAAGGTCTCCCCTCTCTCTAAACCTCCATTTTTCAGTCTCAAACCATGCCAGCATTCACCTTGCTGGTGAAACTTTCCAGGCACTGCCCAGCCGTGGCACGGCGCAGCTCAGCACTTCCCTCCCCAGCCCGGCGGCAGTGGTTCTGAGCTGCTGATTCCCCCCAGGCTGCCTGCTCCACTGGAGCTGCAGCACGCTGAGGCTTCCCCCCGCGCACCCAAGCTCTCCTATTTCTCCTTATAAGGAAGAGCAGCTGGAGCAGAGCTGCAGGCTGGGTGCTGAGTGCCCAAAGCCCAGCTCAAAAAGCAGCCAACAGCCCAAGAAACAGCACAGAGGGCTTGGCACGGCCAGGAGGCAAGAGCCAAGAGAAAGGCAGCTGGGGATGTTTTTCCTTGCTGGCATTGAATGCTGAGCTCCACATCCCCTGCCTGGATGGTCTGGGGGCTTCTGTGCTGTAATTAAAATAGTCCAACAGCTAATTATGGGGGCTGTGGGGGATGGCATCCTGTGGGTCAGGTTGTGCTGTCCAAGAAGGACATTGAGGGGGTGGAGGAGGTCCAGATAAAGGGACCCCAGAAGCTGCTGGGGAAGGGTCTGGAGAACAGGTCCAGTGAGGAGCAGCTGAGGGAGCTGGGGCTGTTCAACCTGAAGAAAAGGAGGCTGAGGGGAGATCTTCTGGCTCTCTTCATCCCCCTGAAAGGAGGCTGGAGCTAGGTGGGAGTTGGTCTCTTCTCCCGAGGAACAAGTGACAGGACAAGAGGAAATAGCCTCCAGTTGCCCCAGGGGAGGTTTAGGTTGGACATTAGAAGAAACTTCTTCACTGAAAGGGTTGTCCAGGCCTGGCCCAGGCTGCACAGGGCAGTGATGGAGTCCCCCACCCCGGAGGGGTTTCAAAGCTGTGGAGATGTGGTGCTGAGGCCCAGGGTTTAGTGGTGACCTGGCAGCTGAAAGGTCTCCTCCAACCCAAAGGAATCCATAATTCTGTTTCATGACTCCATAACACACTTCTGCCCCCAAGTTACATTATTTCTGGGTTCATTCCATCTCCTACACTCATAGTATTTCATAGAGTCACAGAATTGAGGCTGGAAAAGACCTTCAAGATCATCAAGTACAAGCACTTGGCAGCAGGGCATCCTCTGAGGAGGCAGCACAGGGCTGCCAAAGCAGCACTCAGGTTTCAGAGCTGCCTGATTCCAAGCCCTGCACACACACAGCCCAGATGTCTGCAGATAACATGACAAGCAAGAAAACATTGGCAGCCACCCTGGTTGATTTGAGAGCTAAAAATCCATGTAGCAAAGCCTCCTGTGATCCAGACAACAGCCAGAAGCAGACCTTAGTACTTTCAAAGAGCTTCACCACCTCTTTTCCCAGGGCTTCCCCTCCTGAAGTCCATTTCAGAACCCACCTCAAACAGCTCTGCCTTTGAAAGCTTCCCTGTAGCCCTTAACACTGCTTTTTGTAGCAAAAAGCTGCTTTCCTCCAGCATCCCCTTCCTTAATCCTCTCTCACTGCTCTGCTTCTCACCTCTGCACTAGGCTGGCATTGCACATCCAGAAGAATTCATCTCAGCTTGAAAAAGAGGCAGATTAGGGATCAGATCCAGCTGAAAGCCAAAAACTGCAGGTGGCTGAGGGCCAGGGGCAGAGGTAACACCACCTGGGAGTTGTAGAACCAGGCACTATTGGAGTGCATCAGCTGGGCTGAAGCAACTCAGCTGTGTTTCCACACAGCAAACACTGAACCCCCCTCCATTACCTGATCCAAGCATTTGTCCCTCCCTCCTCACTCTCTCATGGAAGTTTCTAGTCTCCCACAGAGACAGGGGTAGGAGGAAAGAGCCCAGGATGCAGTTGTGTCACATAAATCCTCTATTAGCCTGGAAGACCTAATTAATTTGATGCCTGTGACTCTTCATCCTTTGACATGCTGCATCTGCCACTTTGATGACACTTTGAGACAGCCTGTCAGAAGAAAGCAACCCAACCCAACTCTACCCCACAAAGATGGAGTGTATTCATGAATTCAAAAGCTTCAGACACATTAAAGCATCTTTGATCAAAGCTGTTAGCAGTTAGTGTGTGAGGAGTTAAAGCTCCAGAAAGCCAGGATGAGGTAAATAACCAGAAATGTTTTAAACACAGTTCAGAAGTTCAATTAAAAGAGCCTAGTGCAGTTAATTAGTCATACCTGGAGTCCTCAGTAATCTGCTTTTGTTCCTATCTCCTTTTAGGTAAGTGGGTTACAAAGGAAAAGAGAGGAAGTTTCTTTGAGAAGGTTTAGAAGAGTCTTAATTTCACACTAAATTGGAACAGCCTCATTAGAGCCCTTTTGACCAGACTGACAATGGCAAGTCCTGTACAAAGATCCATCTGTATGTTCCTGTCACAGGCATGGAATGGTTTGGGTGGGAAGGGACCTTCAAACCTCCTCCAGTCCAACACCCTGCAGTCAGCAGGGACACCTGCAACTGGAGCAGGTTGCTCAGAGCCTCAAACAACCTGACCTGGAATGATTCCAGGCATCAGGCATCTCCCACTTCTCTGGGTAGCCTGGTCCAGGCTCTCACCACCCTCAGCGTCACAAATTTCTCCTTTAACTCACATTAAACAAAACTGCTCAAAGAAGGTTCTCACTTCAACCTATCTGAGGCTGTTTGGAAAGATGAAGCATTCCCTAGAGCCCTCACAACTGAAAATATCCATCCACTGAAGTCCAAACAAGTTTCTTGCAGCCAAAGGTGTTTGAAAACAGGCTCAGAAGAACTCAGTCTCAGCTTTGCCATGGCCAAAGCAAACCTGAGGAGCTATTTACAGAAGAAAGGTAGTTTGGGGTGGAAGGAGAAACTGCAGAAGAAACCAAGCAGTGCAATTTCAGTAGCAGCTAGGAGCAGTGAATGAAAAACCTACATGAAAGGAGGGTGTGCTTGGAGGAGAAATGTCACTTGTCCAGCTCACAGGGCACAGCAGAAGTTGTACTCACAGGGCAGAGTATTCTGGAGTCCCTGGGAGGCCATTTAGCTATCAGTGCCCTAGATGCTGCCTTCCCAACACTGCCCATGGATCACAAAGTCTTCAGAACAAGACTTGGGGCAAATAAGCAATAGCAACACCACAGAGAGAATGAAGCTCTGCTTGTTTCACAGTCTTTGAAGGCATCATTAAAAAACACACAAACAGCACAACAAAACAACCCCCTACAGAGGGATAAGACTCCAAAAGATGATGCATTTGGTCATGATGGAGGAGTAAGACTCCAAAAGATGATGCATTTGTTCACAATGAAGCTTTACTGCTCCAAAAACAAAGAAAGAAGGTGAGATGTTTCCTTCAGCCACAAAGGACGTACCTGTGCGGTGATCTTCTATTCCATGGTCACCATTTTCTACAACTGTGGGCCCAGAAGCTGAAGTATCTGCAAGAAATCAAAGGAAATGTTAGTGCTGAATGAAGTTGATGATCTTAAAGGTCCTTTCCAATCAGATTGTGATGATTTTAAGTTAATGCAAATGTGAAGGACACCACTGTAAGGAGAAGAGTGTCACCCCACCCTAAGGACAACGGTGTCACCTTGCCTAACACAGGGAAGGGTTTGGGTTTTTTTCACCCAGATTTATTTGTGCAGTGAGTTGAGGCACCCACACTGAGTCAGTGCAACACAGACCCCAAGAGGAAGAGCTTTTCAATCACAGGAGATCTAGTCCCATGAAGGAGACTCAAGGTGTAACATCCTGAAGCTTTCCTGGGGGCCAGTACCAGCCCACTCTGCCTCTGGATTTCCCTCAGCCAAGCTGAGAAGCTTTGCTAGGCTTGCTGGGGGTGTGAGGCAAGAGAAGGTGATGCTGTGGAGAAGAGGAGGCTCCAGGGAGACCTTCTGGTGGCCTTACAGTACTTCAAGGAGCTGAGCAGAAAGATGGGGACAGACTTTTGAGCAGGGGCCTGCTGTGACAGGACAAGGGGGGATGGACAGAAGGAAGAGATTCTTCCCTGTGAGGCTGGTGAGACACTGGCCCCATGTCCTGGGTTCTGCTAGGACAGGATTCCAGTTTCAGTTTGTGGGTTTTTTCCTTCACAAGAAGTTGAGAAGAGTCCCAGCCAAGCCAGCCAGCTGAACCTGCTCTAGCTGAAGATGTCCCTGCTCACTGCTGGTTGGACCAGACAGCCTTCAGAGGTCACCCACACCAACCCAAAATAGTCTGTAACTCTGATCTGTGATTTCTGAAGGCCATACCACAACGGGTGACTACTACAAAGCCATCTCCCTAAGTGAAGATATCATCCTTGCACCAAGCCTCTTTCCAATGCCTCCTTAAATAACACTGCTGAATTTCTGAATTGATCCCATTTTCGAGCTGGGAAATGGTGAAGGCATCACAAGAATGATACTGAGGAGATGAAGCATTACAAGAAACCCAAGTTCCACCAGCACTTCAGCTCCTCAGCTCTGCCACAAGCTCTGCTTATTGTGAAGAACAACTTAGGGCAATGGCTTGAAAACACTGAAGGAAGGCCTGAAGGAATAAAATCAAATCACAGAACCACAGAATCATAGAATGGTAAGGTTGGAAGAGACCTCAAGGATCATCCAGTTCCAACCCCCTGCCATAGGCAGGGACACCTCCCACTAGCACAGGTCACTCAAGGCCTTGTCCAATCTGGCCTTGAACACCTCCAGGGAGGGAGCAGCCACAACCTCCCTGGGCAACCTGTGCCAGTGTCTCACCACCCTCACTGGAAAGAACTTCCTCCTAACATCCAGTCTAAATCTCCCCTCTGCCAGTTTAAATCCATTGCCCCTTGTCCTGTATATCCCTCCCAAAGAGCCACACTCAGGCACCTGGAGCTGCTCCTGTCCCTTCCCTGAGCTCCAGCAGTTTTAAAACAACACTGAGTTAGGATGGACTTGGGACACAGCACTTTAGGGGTTAACCCACCCCTCAGCAGAATAAGAGGAAAAGTCTTCCCAGTTCCTTCAGAGGAGCTTGACACAAATTCAACATGAACTTGCCAGACAGCTCAGAGAAAAACACAAACCCCACACCTACATTTTCTTCAAGGAGCTGCAAATATTCCAGGGATTCCTGGCCCTGTTTCTAGCTGTGAGACCCAGGAGCTCCTCCTGCTGTCAGGCTTCACCAGCTATGGGATGGACTGGGACAGCAGAACTGAGACTGGGAGAACTGCTGCCAGGCACTGGAGTCACTGATCAGGTCAGGCAAGGAGAAAGCAGAGTCAGGGGATGGGTCAACACTGCTTCAGAGGTGCCAGAAGGTCTGTTGGGGATCTGGTGGAGTAACAGGTCCAGAGAGGAGATGCTGCCCCTCAGCTGTGTTCTGGTGAGACCCCACAAGCAGTGTTGAGGCCAGCTCTGAAGTCGTCAGCACAGACAGGGACCTGTTGGAGTGGCGCCAGAGGAGCTCACAGCAATGATGGAAGGGCTGGAAGCCCTCTGCTGTGAGGCCAGGCTGAGTTGGGGTCTGTCAACCTGAAGAAGAGAAGGCTTCAGGGAGACTTGGTGGCCTTTCAGTACTTCAAGGGGACAATCGGAAAGCTGGGGACAGACTTTTGAGCAGGGCCTGTTGTGATAGAACAAGGTGAGATGGTTTGAACTCAAAAGAGGCAGATTTGAACTGGAGAGAATTAAGATTTTTGACATTGTGGGTGGTGAGAGCCTGGCCCAGGTTGCCAGAGAGGTGGGAGATGCCCTGTGCCTGGAACCATTGCAGGTCAGGTTGTTTGGGATTCTGAGCACCCTGCTGTAGTTGCAGATGCCCCTGCTGACTGCAGGGGGTTGGACTGGATGACCTTGAAAGGTCCCTTCCCACCCTAACCAGTCTGTGATTCCCAAATGGGCAGAAGAATCAGAAGTGCCACATTATTCCCTCTGCACTGCTCGGCAAGGTGAAAAGGTTCCCTTCAGAGTTTAGCTGTTTTAGAAGCAAAGGTTCAGAAAAATGGGGTCAAATCGAAGAGTTCCACTCAGCATAAGTGGCTTTTGTTCTGGTGTCTCTGAAGGTCAGCTCCTTTGGAGTAATACAGGAAAGGCCTACAAAGATTCTGAGAGGACTGGAGCAGCTCTATGATGAGGGAAGATGCTAGGAGTTGGGGCTATTTGAGGCTGGAGAACAGCGGCCTGAGGGGAGATCAATACTGAAAGGGTGGCTGGCAGCAGGAGGGGACCAGGCTTTGTCAGTGGTGCCCAGAGACAGGACAAGGGGTAAGGGGCACAAACTGGAACTTGAGAAGCTCCAAATAAACATGAGAAGGAACTTCTTGAATTTAAGTGTGCTGGAGCCCTGGAGCAGGCTGCCCAGAGAGGTGATGGAGCCTGCTTCTGTGGAGACATTCCAAACCCACCTGGATGTGTTCTTGTGTGACCTTCTCTAGATGACCCTGCCTTGGCAGAGGGTTGGACTGGATGATCTCCAGAGGTCCGTCCCAACCCCTGCCATGCTGTGATTCTGTGATTTTAGCCAGGAGCGTGTCGGGAAAGCACCCAGCAACCTTTCCAGGCCCAGGCCTCCTCCCCTCATCTTCTAAATTGCATCAAAACAAAAACATGTCAAGATGTTGTAACTACATAATCCCCCTGGAATCACAAGATGGAATTTGCATCTGGCTGCTGGATCAAAGGATTGTTTTTATATAAACAAATTTAAGGCAGCATTTGCTAAACCGATAATCTGCGGCCACCAGGCAGGGCCAATATAAAACCCCTAATCTCCAGCAGTGACTTGGCACTGCCACCACCCAGCACCTTCCCACCCTCAAGAGATGCAGCTGCTCCCTGCAGCCACGGTGTAGCTGAGGGTGTGAAGGAGAAGGAGCCCTGGGCAGGCTGGGAAAGGGTGGAAGCCGTGGACAGGAGTCAACTGGCACCTTTTACCAGCTGAGAGAACAGGGTTGGTTGGACACAACTTGGGCAGAAAGCTTGGACACAAGAGTGGTCAGTCATTGGAACAGGCTGCCTGAGGAGGTGGTGGAGTCCCCATCCCTGGAGGGGTTTCAGAGCTGTGGAGATGGGGTGCTGAGGGCCGTGGTTCAGTGGTGAGCTGGGTGTGTTGGGTTAATGCTTGGACTCTGATTTTTAAGGTTTTTTCCAGCCTCAACACTTCCCTGATTCTGTCCAGCATCATTTGCTGGGCTTTTAATCCCTCTGCAGCATTCTCCTCCTTCAGCTCCCTGTGTGACAAAGGCTCTGAACTCCCTTTTGCAAGCGCAAAGCCTTCTGTGGTGCAGAGAGGGAGGTGGCAGGGACAGGATATGCCAGGGTTTGGCCTTGGGCTCTAGGCTCTGGAGTTGTTTGTTTCCATCTCCAGGAAGGAGGCCTTGAGCAACCTGGTCTAGTGCAAAGTGCCCTGCCCAGGGCAGGGAGCTGGACCTGGACGACCCGTTAAGGTCCCTTCCAACCCAAACCACTCTGCGATTCCATGCTCTGCTGAGCTGGCCTGTGCAGCTGGGGCTGGCCAGCAGCACCCACAGAGCCATCTCGTGGTGACTCCGGGCTTGAGAACAGCCCCAAAGCCACTGCCCACAGCGAGTGACAAAGAGCTTCACCACCTCCAGCGTGCTCGGGACCTGTCTCCCTGTTCTAAAGCTGCAGCCCAAGTTCAGACTCATCACCGAGGCTGTGAGCAGTGAGTGCAAGGAGGCAAACCACACTTCTACTGCGTGCACGGCCACGAGTGGCTCTGTCACACATGGCTTGGCACACAGCTCCTCAAGAGTGACACAACCAAAGGCTTCAGAGACAACAGTGGTCCTCTTCCAGGAGCACTGCTGCAGGCTAGTCAATAACATGGCGTTGTCCTTGCAGCTGGAGCTTATCCCCAGCCAAACATATTTTCCTTTGTACTCCAGGATGCAGATCCCTGACTTCTCCCCAGCATCCCTGACTTCTCCCCAGCATCCCTGACTCTTGAGCTGGCACAGCTAGAGCCTGACAGGAGAGCTGATGAAACCTCTTCTGACTGGGGAAAGGCAGAGGCTGCACTGTCGGAACACATCCCTGCCTCTCACCATCAATAGATGAACAAGGGCTGGAAGGTCTGAGCCATGGAAGATGCTCTTCTCCCTCAGGACAACAAAGCCATCTGCAGGCATCTCTGGAGCCAGGGAGCTGAACTCCTGCTGCTCTGCACACAGCAGTCCCCTTTCCCCAAAGAAGTCTGGGTACATTCAAAGCCCTGCACCAGAACAGCACATAACACCCTCCTCAGCACCTGCTCATGTCCCACCCAGGCTCATTTATTGCACAGGCTGGAGGAAGGTAGAAGATGAAAGCTTCAGTGTGGTTTGCAGACCACTGAGCACTGACCAGAACCCTTGGCAGAAATGGGCATTCATGGAACCACAGAGCCATAGAACTGGTTTGGGTAGGAAATACCTTTAAGAACATTGAGTCCAACCATTCTCTAACTCTACCAATGTTGACACTAAACCATGTCCCTCGGCACCACATCTCTGCATGTCTGAAACGCCTCCAGGGATGAGGATTCAACCTCCCTGGGTGGCTTGGGCCAGTCTTTGAGAATCCTTTCAGTCAAGTCCAACCTAAACCTGCCCTGGAGCAACTTGAGGCCCTTTCCTCTTGTCCTGTCACTTGTTCCTTGGGAGAAGAGAGCAACTCCCACCTGGCCCCAGCCTCCTTTCAGGGAGCTGCAGAGAGCCAGGTCTCCCCTCAGCCTCCTTTTCTCCAGGCTGGACAACCCCAGCTCCCTCAGCTGCTCCTCACCAGCCCTCTTCTCCAGACTCCTTACCACCTTTGTTGCCCTTCTCTGGACCTGCTCCAGCCCCACTGTCCTTCTAGCAGTGAGAGGCCCAAAAATGAACCCAGGAGTGGAGATGTGGCCTCTCCAGTGTCCAATCCGGAGGCACAATCCCTACCCTGCTCCTGCTGGCCACACCATTGCTGATCCAAGCCAGGATGCTGGTGCCCTTCTTGGCTACCAGGGCACACCCTGGCTCATGTCCAGTTGCTGTCACCAACTCTCCCAGATTTTTCTCTGTGGAGCACTTCTCACTTCAGGGAAAAAACTGACAAATTCAGACAGGCCAGGAGCAAATCCTGAGAATGGTTCTGAACAACAGAGCTCAGCAGCCCTTCCCATCCTGGAACAAAGTAGGAAAGCTGCAAAACATTCCCTGACCCACTCAAGGCAAGCAAGCTAATTTCTTCAGTGAGGGTCTTGATTTCATCTTGCCAAAGATTTAGATAATGCTCCTAACTGCTCTCCAGCTTCCCAAAAAAGGGAAAAACCCATCTCCAAAGCAAGAACAAGAAACTCCATCCCCCTCTTGCCATGTAGGAGGGAAACAAGCCCTGCTCGAGCTGCCAAACAAGTGGCTGGAGAGCCAGGGAAGGCAAAGGGGAGGAAAAAGGGCTTAGAAGAGGCCACAGCTGCAGTACTGGGTTTAGTACTGGGCTTCCCAGTTCAAGGACAGGGACTTGCAGAAGAGGGTACAGCAAAGAGCTACAAAGATACTGAGGGGACTGGAACATCTCTGTGATAAGGAAAGACACAGAGTTGAGGCTTTTGAGGCTGGAGAAGAGCAGCCTGAGGGGAGATCAATACTGAAAGGGTGGCTGGCAGCAGGAGGGGACCAGGCTTTGTCAGTGGTGCCCAGAGGCAGGACAAGGGGTAAGGGGCACAAACTGGAACTTGAGAAGCTCCAAATAAACATGAGGAGGAACTTCTTGAATTTAAGGGTGCTGGAGCCCTGGAGCAGGCTGCCCAGAGAGGTGGTGGAGTTTCCATCTCTGGAAAGATTCCAAACCCACCTGGATGTGCTCCTGTGTGACCTTCTCTAGGTGACTCTGCTCTGGCAAGGGGTTGGACTGAATGATCTCCAGAGGTCCCTTCCAAACCCCACGTTCTGTGATTCAGGAACTTGTATTTTCCATACACCTGCATCCACTGATTTGAACTCTGAGGAATTATGGAGCTGAGTTGCTTTAGAATTGAGTACCTTCTGGAACAAAGCATTGCTGTAAAGCAGCCTTGAACCATAAGCACAGGTGGCAACAAGTCCTCCTGTTTGTGTTTCTTCCACTTCTGCAATGCTATAAGAATGATATAAATAGCAGAAAGCCAACCATAAACAAATAAACCTCTCAGAGATACTGCAGTTGGATGCAATGATGCACATCTGTATGGACCCATGCTCAAGGCTTTACCATCTCTTTGCCCACCTCCATCCTTCCTACTCCTTTGTTAATATTTAATAAACTTGCCTAGCATGGAATATTCAGTTCCCTTGGCTGTGTGGAGAGGCAGCTGCTGCTCTTCTCACCAATGAAATGAGGGCTTTGAACAGAGCAGAAAATCCCCTTCTGTAGTCCTGGAGGTCCTGCTTATTCTGAGCTGCAGAGAGCAATAAGGTCTCCCCTCAGCCTCTTTTTCTCCAGGCTCAACAACTCCAGGTCCTTCAGCTGCTTCTCACCAGCCCTTCAGGCCCTTCACCAGCTTTGTTACCCTTCTCTGGACACACTCCAGCCCCTCAATAAACAGGTTGCACAGGCAAGTCATGGATATCCCCCTCCCTGGAGATGCTCAAGGCCAGTCTGGACAAGCCCTTGAGGAACCTGGGCTATTGGAAGTGGGCATGGGCACACAGCAGGGAATTTGGAACTAGATGATCTTTAAGGCCCCTTCCAACCCGAACCATTCTATGAATCTATGAATGTCCTTCTTGGAGTGAAACTGAACCCAGGATTCAAGGTGTGACCTCACCAGCACCTTGCAAGGTACATGCAGCAAGAAATCAAAATGAGTAGACCCTGGGCTCAGTGCAGAAGCAAATCTTCAGCTATTACACATTCAAGTTTGAAGGTCACAATGTAGACCTTAGGAAGACACTGAACTGTACAACTCATCAGCAAGATCTTTACACCATGGACATGCCAGAGTGGTGGGATCTTGCCCACTACTGATATTTTGAGATGGGAAACACTCAAAAAATGCTTATTTTGTGTAGGAGTGCATGGATGTACATCTAAGTGTAGCAGCCACACACTTTGGACAGAGCCCAGGGCAGTCCACAAAGCATGAACACAAACCACATCTTCTGTGGCCCAGTGTCTTTTCCAGACCGAAGGGCTTAACAGAGATAGAGCGGAAAAGCAGGAAAGAGGATTTGATCTCAATCTTTGCTTTTCCATCCATCCTTCAGAGCCCAAGCAGCCTGTCTGAGCAGACCCAGCAATACCCCAGCAAGCAGAAGCATTCTCTGATGCTCAGGTGAGCAGTTTTTGGCCGTGTGCTTTAGACACTTACGTTCCACCTGAATACCATCTGCATGGGCTTTGCCTTTTGCTTCCTGGTTCCCAGGTTTTGTATCCTCATCCTCATCATCCAGCAGAGGAACATAGTCTGTTTTATCTACTGTTTCTCCAACCACATCATCAAATTTCTCTGCCTCCAGGGTGGCAATGAAGTCCCTTTTCACTTCTTCCTCAATCTCAGGGGGTGGCTCTGTCAGAGCGTCCGCAAGACTGAGGTTGTGATCCAAGTCAGCCATGCTTAAGCACCTCTGCAACCTGGAAAGTCATGTGGGGAAGAAAGACATAGGAAAAAAAAAAAAAGAGAAGAGAACATTTTAGTAAAAGATCTTGGAAGAGTTTGATGCTGTCAGCCCTGTGCCTCCTGTGACAAACATTTGCTTTAGCCCTGGGTAATTCCCAGACATTTATAAAACCCCCACAGCAGCACAGAACCAAACAAAGAGATCCCCCAACCCAGACTTCACTGCACCAGGTCCACATTTCATAGGCTCATGGAACAGTTTGGGTTGGAAGGGACCTTAAAGATCATCCAGTTCAAACCCTCCTGCCATGGGCAAGGACACCTCCACTAAACCAGGTTTTTCAAGACCTCATCCAACCTGGCCTTGAATACCTCCATGGAGGGGGCATCCAGGACCTCCATAACCTGGTCCACAGGATGTTTCCTGAAAATTATAAGAAAAACCTGGGCACCTGGTCAGCACTAACCCAATCTTCCATCACTTGCTGCTTTGCCCCAGGTCTCTGAGTTAATTCCACATCCTGAGGAGCAGGAGGAGAAAGGATGCAAAGGAAATGCGGTCCTGGGTTGGGCTGCACCCAGCCTCCACTCTGGGCCCAGCCTGGCCTCACAGCAGAGGTCTTCCAGCCTTCCATCATTGCTGTGGCCTCCTCTGGCCCTGCTCCAACACATCCCTGTCTCTGCTGTGCTGAAGTCTCCAGAGCTGGCCCCAGCACTGCAGGGGGAGGTCTCACCAGAGCACAGCAGAGGAGTAGAATCCCCTCCCTGCCCCTGCTCCCCACTCTGCTGGGGACCAGCCCAGCACACAGCTGACTCTGGGCTGGGAGTGCTCGGTGCCAGCTCATGTCCAGCTTTTCACACCCACCAAAGTTGTTCCAAAGTTTTCTGCCCTTCCAGCAGAGGAAATTAACTTTAGAGTATTGCTGGGAAGCTTTAAAGCCTGTTTGCNAGGGGGTTGGAACTGGGTGATCCTTGAGGTCCCTTCCAACCTTACCATTCTATGATTCTATGATTCTATGACAAGCTGCCTGTCCTGGTTGTAGCTGCTGCTCTCCATACCCTTGGAGATTTTATGCTCCTTGCACAAATTTGATCATGCTTTTGGAGTGACCCTGGCCAACGTGTTAATCTTGAAGCCCTTTTCTAGAATCAGTTTGCTTGCAGCAATGCCATCCAGCCCTTCTTGCAGGCATCAGGTTATGCATCTCAGGAGNAGGATGTTTCCTGAAAATTATAAGAAAAACCTGGGCACCTGGTCAGCACTAACCCAATCTTCCATCACTTGCTGCTTTGCCCCAGGTCTCTGAGTTAATTCCACATCCTGAGGAGCAGGAGGAGAAAGGATGCAAAGGAAATGCGGTCCTGGGTTGGGCTGCACCCAGCCTCCACTCTGGGCCCAGCCTGGCCTCACAGCAGAGGTCTTCCAGCCTTCCATCATTGCTGTGGCCTCCTCTGGCCCTGCTCCAACACATCCCTGTCTCTGCTGTGCTGAAGTCTCCAGAGCTGGCCCCAGCACTGCAGGGGGAGGTCTCACCAGAGCACAGCAGAGGAGTAGAATCCCCTCCCTGCCCCTGCTCCCCACTCTGCTGGGGACCAGCCCAGCACACAGCTGACTCTGGGCTGGGAGTGCTCGGTGCCAGCTCATGTCCAGCTTTTCACACCCACCAAAGTTGTTCCAAAGTTTTCTGCCCTTCCAGCAGAGGAAATTAACTTTAGAGTATTGCTGGGAAGCTTTAAAGCCTGTTTGCTCTTTGCGAGTCTGCTTCACAAAGCATTGTCAGGTCTGCTGTTCCCTCGCCCAGCTCTGAAGCATCAGCCTGGTGATGAGTTGTCACTGATGAACAGTTTGCAGGCAACTTTCTCATCTGCAAAGTACCAGCTCTGTGTCCTGATGGACAGGTTCTGATGCTTTGTGATCACATTGCCAAGAGAGGTGCTTATTTGAATTCAGAGCCAGTAGCAGCTCTCATTTAGTCCCTGACAGAATCAGACCTGTGCTGTCCAGGGGAAGGAGCAAAGCTCCTATGCAAAGTGAGTTGCCCGACAAGAAGATGCTCAGAGGGCTGCAGCAGCTCTGCTCTGAGGACAGGCTACAAGAGTTGGGGGCCTTCAGAGAAGGCTTCAAGAAGACCTTATAGTAGCCTTCTAGTATCTGAAGGGGGCTATAGGAAGGCTGGGGAGGGACTATTGACAAGGTCTTGCAATGCCAGGACAAGAGGCAATGGGTTTGAACTGGCAGAGGGGAGATTGAAACTGGATGTTAGGAGGAAGTTCTTTCCAGTAAGGGTGGTGAGACACTGGCACAGGTTGCCCAGGGAGGTTGTGGCTGCTCCCTCCCTGGAGGTGTTCAAGGCCAGGTTAGCCTTGAGTAACCTGTTCTAGTGGGAGGTGTCCCTGCCTATGGCAGGGGGTTGGAACTGGGTGATCCTTGAGGTCCCTTCCAACCTTACCATTCTATGATTCTATGATTCTATGACAAGCTGCCTGTCCTGGTTGTAGCTGCTGCTCTCCATACCCTTGGAGATTTTATGCTCCTTGCACAAATTTGATCATGCTTTTGGAGTGACCCTGGCCAACGTGTTAATCTTGAAGCCCTTTTCTAGAATCAGTTTGCTTGCAGCAATGCCATCCAGCCCTTCTTGCAGGCATCAGGTTATGCATCTCAGGAGGAGAACCACAGAGTTGTTTGGCTTGGAAAAACCCATCCAGACCAGGATCATCCAGTCCAACCATCAACCCAACACCACCAAGACCATTAAACCATGTCCCCAGGTGCCATGTCCACACATTTCTTGAACACCTCCAGGGATGGTGAGTCCACCACCTCCTGCACAGCCCATAATTAAGCTGGTCTGGATCTCTCCAATGCATTTTTTCTCACAGCATGACTTGAGCACTTTCCCATCTCCTGCTTTGCAGTGTTCAGACTGTAGAAATTTCTTCACAAGCGATGGTTGATGGTTGGACTCAATGACCTTGGAGGGCTCAAGGTCCAACTCAAAGGTTCAAACAATTCTATGATTCTATGAATAAAAAGAAAACAAATCACCTTTGAAATAAACTGAAATTCTCATGTAAGGACAAGTCCCAATATTCTAGGAGCCACATGTTTAAGATAAATGTGGAGCAGGATGAATTTGGAGGAGCTGACATAAGGACTAAGTGGCTGAGGTGAACTTTTGTAGTCAAATTTCTCCCTTTTAGTTTTTCGGGCCTGTGGCAGTGAAAGGAAATGAACTGAAATTGTGCCAGGGGAGGTTTAGGTTGGATATCAGGAACAATTTCTTTCCTGCAAGAGTGGTCAGGCATTGCCCAAGGAGGTGGTGGAGTCCCCATCCCTAGAAGTGTTCAAGAAATGTATAGCCATGGTACTTGGGGACATAGTTTGATGGCCATGGTGGTGTTAGGTTGATGGTTGGACTGGATGCTCTTAGAGGGCTTTTCCAGCCCAAACAATTCTATGACTCTACAAAGAGGAAAGGAGAGTACAAAACACCTCATAAAAAGGAGAACTCTTGAGTGATCTGCTCCACTGAACCTGCCATCCTTCCCTTCCTCCCAAGGGCAGGGAACTCTTCAGGCAGCAGGAAGCTGTTCTCCTCTGGGCTTTGCTGCTGGGGAGGTAGAAGCTGCTCTCCACTCTGCTGCTTGTGCTATTAAAGGAAAGCAGCTGACAGCAACAGCTGCCTGCCCGGCCTGTTTGGTCTGTGGCTTAGCACTCAACGCCCAACAGAGAAGGAGAGTGCTCTGCTACCAGCCCCACTTCTCATACCCTGCCCCCACTTGGTCTTTCCCTCTGTCCTCTGCCAAGAACAAGCAGGAAACTCTTCCCCCCCCAAACTGGCCTTATTTGGGGCTGCCTCTCCTGGTGTGCAGCACAGAAAATCCTCTCTGCCGGGAGACAGCTTGGAACCAGCAACCAAGGCTGCTGTGGGCACTGTGTATGCAGAGTGGCAATGGAATAGGGACATTCCAGAGCTAGAAGGGACAGATCTGGGCAGAAGGTGAGCAGACCCCTTCCTTCTCCTTGGATATGTACTTCTGGGCTCTGGAGGTGCCCTGCCAGCCTTTTAGGTCTTTCATTTCACTGCTTGTAGGGCTGTGAGGAGCTAGAGACTTGCAGGTCCCTCAGTTATTATCGATGAACTCATCTTCCATGTGGCTTTTTTGAAGGCCAGCCAAGACCATTAATCCCCACCTTCTCCAGTCCCTAATCCCTGCTGGGGCTTAGAGGAAAGTTATTCTGGTGCTCACAGCAAGCCTCTTCTGGCAGTGCCTCTCCTGCTGTAACTTAAGGCAAGTTTATTAATGGGACTTTTGATCAGCTTGGAAATGCTGCAGCTCCTGAGGCGGCTTGCAGAGCCCTGCCCCAGCTTCTGAGTGCTTCCTGGCAGGGAGGGTGCCCAAAGGGAGGGACTCAGCCCTCAGGCTGCTCCCTTATCTCATCTCCATGTGCTTCAGGGGAGTTAACAACAGGGAGATGCTCCTTGCCGGGACAAACACTGCCAGAGATTCTGGGGGGAGTGAGTGGAAGTGAAGTCAGAGTTGGAAGTGCTCTGCTGGGCTGATGCTTTGCAGCTGTGTCATTATTCCTCCTCTCAACCTGGCACAAATAGAATCACAGAGCTGTTCAGGTTGGAGAAGCCCTCAAAGATCACTGAGACCAACCATTAACCCAGCACCACCATGGCCATTAAACCATGCTCCCAAGTGCCATGGCCACGGGTTCCACAGGTTTTCTGAACAGCTCCAGGGGTGGTGACTCCACCACTTCCCCGGGCAGCCTGTTACCATGCCAGACATTTTTGCAGCAAAGAAATTGTTCCTCATGTCCAACCCAAACCTCCCTTGGCACAATTTCAGGCCATTTCTTCTCGTTCTATTATCTGACCAACCCCCACCTGGCCACAGCCTCCTTTCAGGGAGTTGCAGAGAGCCAGAAGGTCTCCCCTCAGCTTCCTTTTCTCCAGGTTCAAGAAGCCCAGTTGTCTCTACCGCTCCTCATCATCCCTGTTCTCCAGACCTTTCAGCAGCTTCCCTATCCTTCTTTGGACCTGCTCCAGCCTCTCAATGGACTTTCTGGAGCAAGAAGCTCAAATTCTGTACTCTAAACCATATCAATTTCCGGAGTGAAAGCCAGCAAGGATGGTCCTTTGGTTTAACCTGGCCACCTTTTGTTCCACCATCCTCTTCTCAGTTTAATGGCCATGGTGGTGTTGGCTTGAAGGTTGGACTCAATGACCTTAGAGGCCTTTTCCAACCCAAACAATTCTATAGTTCTATGATTTTAAAGCTTTCTTCTGGCTGACCCAGGATTCCTGCTTCATCATCTTTGTAAATTGATCATTCTGATGAGCTGTCAGCTCTCCAAGCTGTGAAGGTCCTTATTGCTTTCTCCAGGGAAGTCTCCTTGACGGAAATGTTTTGGAGCTTGGATGTTCTTGGGCTGATTGCATGTAATTTATAGACCCTAAATTAGCCAGAAGGCTGCTGGAGGAGGTGCTGAGAAGGGAATCAGTTCTCCAAGAGCTTTGTGTGTTGTAGCAATCCAGACATAAATCCATCAAGTACTCAAATTTACTTTCTCTCTCCTTGACACTTCTTTGGTCCTTTGTGGAGGCAGGAGGCACTTGCTGGAGGTGTGCACACACAGCTGGCCACTCCCTGGCTGTGTTTGTGGCTTGTCTGGAGAAGAAGGTGGGTTTGTATGACATGGCTCTTACTGAAATCCTGATGTTGCTGGAAGTCCAAACATGCTTTGGGAATGAGTAATGAGAGACTTTCTGTGGTGCCTTACGTAAGAGGACCTTGGTGTGACAGGGAGCTTGGCAGCAGGAGGCTGTGGCAGGCTGGAGCTGGAAGCCCTTGTTTGCTTTAGCCCACAGGAACTGCAGGAGAGCTGCCCACTGGGCTCCAGTTTAAACAACTTGGCTTAAAACTGGTGATTTTCATTGAGTACATTTCTGGCCTCCTGCTGAAGTGGTGGGACTCAACTGGTGAGGCTGCACCTCAAATCCTGGGTTCAGTTTTGGGGCTCTCCCTGCAAGAAGCACACTGAGGGGCTGGAGCAGGTCCAAAGAAGGGCAATGAAGCTGGTGAAGGGTCTGGAGAAAAGGTCTGGTGAGGAGCAGCTGAGGGAGCTGGGGCTGTTGAGCCTGGAGAAAAGGAGGCTGAGAGGAGATCTGGCTCTCTGCAACTCCCTGGAAGGAGAGACAGAGATGCATTGTGTAGAGCATGGAGGATGACTTTGCATCTTTGCTGCCTGCCTTCCTCTGCCCTGATGCCTCAGTGTCACCAAGTGCTCCTGAGAGCCTGGGCTAAGAACAGTGAGGTGACCTAGGAGAGCAGAAATGGGAGCTATGACCGAGCTGGCCCTGCCTCTCCCAGTCAGGGATTCTGTTCTCCCTGGACTCAGGAGCTAAATTTAACAGAGCAAGTGGAGCTGAAGAGATCATTCCATGCTCCTCATAAACCTGGGTGCCAGGGTGACTGCTTCAACCAGAGCAACCAAAGTGAGGAGATGGAGCTTTGTTTGGTGTTCCTCTTAGATGTGCTGCTCTTGGGAACCAACTCCTCCCACCTCTATGGCCACCTGCACTGGGCACTGCTGAAGCTGCACCTCAAATCATGGGGTCAGTTTTGGCCCCCTCACTGCATAGGATATGGAGGGGCTGAAGCAGGTCCAGAGAAGAGCAGTGAAGCTGGTGAAGGGTCTGGAAAACAGGGCTGACGAGGAGGAGCTGAGGCAGCTGGGGTTGTTGAGCATGGAGAAAAAAAGGCTGAAGGAGACTTTCTGGCTCTCCACAGCTCTCTGAAAGAAGGTTGGAGGCAGGTTGGGGTTGGTCTCTTCTCCTAAGGAGCAAACAAAAGCACAAAGGAAAATGGCCTCAAGTTGCCCCAGGGGATGTTTAGGTTGGACATGAGGAACGATTTCTGCCTGATCAGGGTTGTTAAGGCCTGGCCCAGGCTGTCCAGAGGAGTTGGTTTTGAAAGGGAGAGGCTGGCTGAACTGGGTCCAGAGCAGGAGCTTGGCAACAAGATGCCAAGAGAGGACCTTTCAGGTGAGCTAGGTCTGGATTTTATGGATGGAGTTGATTCATCCAAGGGAGCAGGATGCTCACAGGGTACACAAAGATGCTGAGCATAAAAAGGAGCAGATGAGGCAAACACTGGGTTGGACAGGTTGGCTGTTGCCAGGACATGAAAAGGTCTAACCAGTGAAGGGAACAGGGGTTGTTTGCTGTGGAATCATTTCAAGATTCCATGGAATGGGCTGAGGAATGTCTAGCTACAGGAAAACTCTTCTCCTTGTCTAGAGTCAGCTGTCACTGGGGGACTAATAAGTGTCGGCTCCTTTCCACACCTTCCCTCTGGGCAAAAGACTTACTCAACTTTCTTCAGGGAGGACTTGACTGTCCTCTGATGCTCTTCCAGAGATAGAAATCTTGAGTCATGCAGGTTGGGCTTGCACCATCACTGCTGGTACAGCCACGAGGACCTGGGCAGCTGTCTCACAGCTGAGGAATTACCAAAAGCATCTTTACAGTGCTGCCTTCTGCAGCCTCAGTCCTGTCTTAGTGTTGCTCTTTCATCTCTAAAGTCATCTCATGTCTTCTGCTCTGCTGGTGCCTGATGTGCAGAGCTACAGAACAGCAGAACTTAACGTATGTGGGGTCCCAAAAACCCCATGGAGGCTCCAGGCTGGGGGCGGAGTGGCTGGAAACTGCATGGTGGAAAAGGACCTGGGAAGTTGGTGACAGCAGATGGAGATGAGCCAGCATGTGCCCAAGGGGCCAAGAAAGGCAGCAGCATCCTGGCAGGGATTCTCCCACTGCACCTGGCACTGGTGAGGCCACACCTCAAATCCTGGGGTCAGTTTTGGGTCCCTCATTCTAAGAAGGCCATTGAGGGGCTGGAGCAGGTCCAGAGAAGGGCAATGAAGCTTGGGAAGGGTCTGCAGAACAGGTCTGGTAAGGAGCAGATGAGGGATCTGAGGGGAGACCTCCTGGCTCTCTACAACTCCCTGCAAGGAGGATGGAGTCAGGTGGGGGTTGGTCTCTTCTCCCAAGGAAGAAGTGACAGGACAAGAGGAAGCAGCCTCAAGTTGCCCAAGAGTAGGTTTAGGTTGGAGATCAGAAGAAAATTCTTGACTGAAAGGATTTTCAAAGACTGGCCCAGGCTGCCCAGGGAGGTGGCTGAATCCCCATCCCTGGAAGGGTTTCGAGGCTGCAGAGATGTGGGGCTGAGGGACATGGTTTAGCCCCAGCCTTGGTGGAGTCAGAGAGTGGTTGGACTGGATGATCTCAAGGAGCTTTCCCAACCAAAATGGTTCTGTGATTCCAATGAAGGTTCTTGAATGCTCCCTGCACATCCCTGACCTCCTTCCAGCTGAACAGAAGTGGTATAGGAAGCATCTGTCTTGCTAAGCTGGTCAAGACGTGAATATGTTTCAGGATTTGCTTCCTACCCTCAGGCAGAAGCTCTGCAGAAGCTTCTTTTCCTTCTGTCTTAGCTGACTCTGTAATCCCCAAACTGGGAATCTGGGAATTAGTGGAGTTTGGCTTTGACACCAGAGACTGAAAGCTGAGAAATTGCTTCTAGCCCGTTTCTGGTGGTGTCCTGGTGGACTCTGCCTGGGCTGGTGAAGGCTTCCCATAGCTTGTGGTGCATTGGGTTGGGGCAGCCAGGTGCTGGCCAGGGCTTTCTGTGGCCTGAAGGTGCTGGATCTGTGGCTGCTGCTTTGTTTTTTCATACATAGCTTCTGCTTCTCCTGTTAAGTGAAATCTTGACATGGAAATGTCCTGCTGAGAAGTCTTCATGACCTTATTATTTTTCCCCAGGAACTAGGTTGCTTCAGTGCCCCAGTTTCTGCCTGGGTCAGGGACAGAGACATTGTCCCTGCTGCTTTATGACAACCAGGTCACAAAGTGCTGCCCCAGTCATGTGGACCAAAAAAAGCCTCATGATGTGAAGCCACCAGTTGTTTGTGGTGGAATATTCATGTGCTGGAGGATGGTCTGGCTGAGGTTAGCCTTGATTTGAGTTGAAGAATTCCCCAGCCCCACTCACAGCAGCTCTGGAGGTGTTTGCTCCATTCACGGAAGCACAGATCATAGAACCATGGAATGCTTTAGGTGGGAATTCTTCAGGGCCTTTATCAACACCAACAAGAACAGCAGTTTGCTGCTTGCAGTCTGGTCTGGCTCCAAGTTTGACCTTTTATTGTTCAAGAAGAAAAAAGACTGAATTGAGCTGCCTTAGTTTCCATAAGAGGACAGGCCCAGGGGTGTCAGTGGCTGCCATTGTTGGCCAGGAATGTGCAGCATGGTCTTGTCCAGGCTGCAGCCCTAGGTATGGCCCCAGACTGCTGATGAAGAATTTCCTGCAGCTCAAGGAGTAGGAGCCTTTGTGTTTTTGGAACAAGAGGATCTGTGTTCTGCCACTGCCATCTCAGTGACCCTGGAGTGCTGCACCATGGCTGCTTGGGCCAGCTCTTCATTAACCACCCCACACAAACAGCCATTGTGCCTTCTTGGGAGGGCTTCAGCCTCCTCAGGCCTGCACTTCTCCATCTTCAGCTCTGCTGCTGCTTTCTTCATAACATTGCTTGGGGCTGAGCCCCAGCATCATGTGCAGCAGGTGGAGGGAGAGGATTCTGCCCCTCTGCTCTGCTGAGACCCCACCTGCACTGCTGGGGCCAGCTCTGGAGTCCTCAAGCAGCACAGCGCAGACAGGGACCTGTTAGAGCAGGGCCAGAGGAGGCCACAGCAGTGTTGGAAGCCCTTTGCTGTGAGGCCAGGCTGAGAGAGTTGGGGTTCTCCAGCCTGGAGAAGGCTCCTAGGAGACCTCCTGGTAGCCTTGCAGTGCTTTCAAGGGGCTGATCAGAAAGCTGGGGACAGAGTTTTGAGCAGGGCCTGTTGTGACAGGACAAGGGTGGATGGGTTAAGCTAAAAGAGGGAGATGTACACCAGTGACACCCTGGCATGTTACCAAAACAAGCTTAGGAGAGGCCTGGTTCTTTGCACCTCCTTTGGCAACTCAGGAGATGGATTTTGTTCCCCTTGGGGCAAGTCCACAGCAGAGATCATGGAGATGAGAACTAACCCCACCTACCACAGAATGTCCCAGGAGGAGTGCTGGTGCCTACACACAAGAAGGAAAGACAAATACCCCAAGTCCTCTCAACACAAGGTAGAAGCTCAGAACTTTACACCTGCTGCACACACTTGGGCACCTCTGCAAGCAGGACTCAAGTTTCTGGCTACAGGAGGTGGTGAAAGGATTTGCTGGAAGCCTGGGAAGCAAACATTGCCTGTCTGTGATCTGAGAGCCAGGTCCTCCTGCGTGCTCATGGAGCAGCTTCCAAACAAAGACAGAACAACAATTTAGTTTCAGACTGCCATGTGAAGCAGGGAAAGGTCCAGTGAGTCACCACAAAGCTCCCACCGTGGGGAACAGCCCCTTTCAGAGGGACCCAGGCACACTCACAGCCTGCAGCTCCAGGGTTCATGCAGAGCAGAGGCTTCCTCCCTAAGCAAGCGAATTGCTTGGGAGAGAGAAATGATCTCAGCCTCCATCCCTGCTCTGCAGGAGCACAAGGCCATGCAGGCCCACTGGAGGCAACATTTCCAGCCACCTGCTCTGGCTCCAGCACCTCCCAGGATGGCCAGGGGGGTAAAAGAGAAAGAATAGGGGCAGAGCAGTGCCCAGGAATCTGCCCAATAGCAATCACAGCCAGCATCATGGAAGGTGTTGGGTGGGAAGAGACCTTCAAAGCTCCTCCATCCCCACCCCCTGAAGTCAGCAGGAACATCTGCAACTAGAGCAGGTTGCTGAGAGCCCAAACCACCTGACCTGCAATGGTTCCAGGAATGGGCATCTTTCCTCTCTCCAGTCTGAACCTCCCTCTTGCAGTTCAAACCCCATCTTGTCCTGTCACAACAGGCCCTGCTCAAAAGTCTGTCCCCAGCTTTCTGATCAGCCCCTTGAAGCACTGAAAGGCTGCCAGAAGGTGTCCCTGGGGCCTTCTCCAGGCTGAACAACCCCAACTCTCAGCCTGGCCTCACAGCAGAGGACACAGCTGGCTCTGGGCTGGCAGTGCTCCATGCCAGCTCATGTCCAGCTCTGCACTCCCCAGGACCTCAAGTCCTTCTCCACAGAGCTGCTGCCCAGCCCTTCATCCAAGCCTAGACTGACACTGGCAGTTGCCCTAACCCATGCACAAGACCTTGCACTTGGCCTTGTTGAACCTCGGGAGGTTCCCAGGGTTCCACTTCCCCAGCCTGCCCAGGTCCCTCTGGGTCATTAGCAGGTATTTAAGCTGCAAGGCCAGTCAGAAGCTCTGCTAGACAAGAAGTTAACACAAACATGTTGCTGTCTCCTTCACAAGGGCATTTATCAGACTCTTGAACCCAACACATTCCAAAAGCACAATGGCATCCCAGACTGACAAACTCCAAGCCAAAGGTTAGGTGCCAGCCCCTTCTGCTTCCTCTGCCCTTGCAGCTTATCCCCTTGAGCCCGAGGGATGCCAGCCTGGCCCTTAAGCTGCTGCCCTCCCTCCCTCCCACCCTCCCCAGCAGCAGCCCAGTTTAATTCTCTCCAAGCAGGGAACCACTCCTGCTCTCACGTGATGGTTATTCTTAGAGAGGATCCCAGGGATTGAGCTAAGTTCAGTCCTGCAGTTGGCCCAGAGCCATAAGAGCATCACAGAGCAACTCCCACCAGAAAAGGGAGCAGCGTTATGCAGGATGGAGATGTTGGAGACATTAGAAGTGACAGGTTATGCAAGGCAGTCCTGGGCAACCAAAGATTGTAGTCATAGAATTGTTTGGGCTGGAAAAGCCCTCTAAGAGCATCCAGTCCAACCATCAACCCGACACCAGCATGGCCATCCCCAAGTGCCATGGTCACACACTTCTCAAACCCCTCCAGGGATGGGGACTCTACCACATCCCTGGGGAGCCTGTTCCAGTGCCTGGCCACTCTTGCAGCAAAGAAATTTTTCCTTACGTCCAACCTAAAACTACTCTGGCAGAATTTTAGGCCATTTTCTCTCATTCTATCATCTGATAGCAGGGAGAGGAGACCAGGGCTCTCAGCCTTTGCTCCTCACAGAGCTGCTCCAGACCCCTCAGCAGCTCCTCAGCCTCCCCTGGACTCTCTCAGCAGTTCCCTGTCTCTCTTGACCTGGGGAGGTCAGAACTGGACCCAGGACTCCAGAGGTGGCCTCACCAGAGCAGAGCAGAGTGGGGAGGAGAACCTCCCTTGGCCTGCTGGCCACACTCTTCTTCATGCACCCCAGGAGACCATTGGCCTTTGTTGCTATGAGGACACATTGCTGGCTTGTGGGGAACTCGTTGTTCGCCAGCACTCCCAGGTCCTTCTCCATGGAGCTGCTTCCGAGCAGCTCACCTCTCAGCTGTCCTGCTGCAGGGGGTTGTTCCTCCCAGGGGCAGGATCCCACTTGTGCCCTTGCTGACTCGGAAGTCCTCATTTGTCTTCACTCACACCCTTGGGTATTTGGAGTCTGAGGAGGAGGCCATAGGGGAGAGAAGGTTCAGTTCTGGAATGAACTGATGCAGAAGAACAGACTTGTCCTTCCAAAACCTCTGCAGGAAGCCAGCAGAGGAGGAAGGGAGTAGCTGCAGCAGTTCCACCACTATTGTATTTACATTTCCGTGTCCTTGACAGCAAACACCTCCAAGGGTGGCTGAGGCACAAGGTTTGGGTTAGGACACAAATGTTGAGCTTTTGGGAAAGAAAGAGCAACATCCCCATTCCTGGAGAGGCTGAAAAGAGGCAGAGATGCAGTGCTGAGGGACCTGGTTTAGCACCAGCCTTGGCAGATTTAGAGAATGGTTGGACTGGATGAGTTCAAAGGTCTGTACCATTTCAAATGATTCTGTGATTCTGGGGAGCAAACTCACCCAACCTGGCTGTCAACATTGCCAGGCTTGGAGCCTCCACAATGTCTCTGGGTAACCTGTTCCAGTCCCTCACAACCCTCATAGGGAAAAATTCCTCCTAAAGTCTCATCTTAATCCATCTTCCATTGTGAAGCCATCACCCCTCGTCCTGCCACTCCACTTTCTACAAAGTCCCTCTCCAGCTCTCCTGGAGCCCCCTTTGGATGCTGGAAGGCTACTCTAAGGTCTCCCTGGAGCCTTCTCTTTTCCAGGCTGAACAGCTCCAACTCATGTGAGAGGTGAATTTCTGAATGAAAATTTGAACTGCACAGGTCCCTGCTCTGTGAAGATTCCAATTTATTTCTCCATCAGGTCATCCCACAAGACCCAGGCAGCACCAGACTCACAAAAACACCTCCTCCATCCTGCCTCCTCTCCTGGGCTCCTCCAAAGGAGGAAGTTGGGAGGAAGTTGCCTTTATTCATCCAGGGCAGTCAATGAGCATGGATGGAATGTTCCCAGATAAATGACTCCAGGAAGCATTTTGAGCTGCTGAATGCAGCCTGTGGGAAACACCTGCTTGGGGTCCACGTCCTGAAACCACAGAATGACACATGGTGAGAGGTACCATGAGGTACCACTCCACCATCCCTGGGACCCCAGGCAGCTCACTCTCTAATGCACCTTTTTGTGCAGTGGAGAAGAAGGAGGAAAAGACAAGTACAGCAACTCATCTCCTTGGACAGCCTGGAAGTGAACAATATGACCAAGCCAACTGAAGTCTGAAATCAATTCCAGACTTCCACAGAGTCTGGCAGACATTAAAATGGATGCATTAGAATGCATCAGGTTGAAAGGGACCCTCAAAGCTCATCTGGTCCAATCCCCCTGCAGTCAGTAGGGACACCTCCAGCCAGATCAGATTGCTGAGGGCCCCACCAGATTTGACTTTGAACACCTCCAGGGATGGGGCCTCCACTACACCCCTGAGCAACCTGTTTCAGTGTCTCACCACTCTCATTGTAAAGAGATTCCTCTTAACATCCAACCTAAGTCTGCCCTGCTCCAGTTTCAAACCATTGCCCTTTGTCCTGTCAACACAGGCCCTTCCAAACAGTTCCTCCCCAGCTTTCCCATGGGTCACTTTCAGATATGCAAATGCAGCTCTGAGGCCTTCCTGGAGCCTTCTCTTCTCCAGGCTGAACAGACCCAACTCTCTCAGCCTGTCCTCCTCAGGAAGGTGCTCCAGCCTTCTGATCATGACCCACTCTGGACCTGCTCCATGTCCTTCTTAACCCACACTAGTCAAAGGCAAGAGACATGGAAAGGGAGGGGAAAGAGCAGCTGAAGCCTGGGAGACGCAGGAAGGGCACTTCCACTCTTCTCAGCTGCACGCAGCGCTCCCTCCACCTCCCGTGACCTCTTTAGCTCTATCTATCGAGGGCACGGCGAAAAGCCCACCCCTCCCCTGCCAGAGGAGATAAGCCATCTTCTCTGGCTTTTAGTCAAACAGCTTTCAGAGAAGGACTTAAGATGGTTTGGCAGGCAGCCACAGCATAAACAAGGGGTGGTGGAGCTGCCCCAGCCTGGCTCCAGTCACATCCTGAGCATTACGTGAGAGCCCACCTGCAGCACTGTGGCACTTCTGATACCCCCAGCACAAGAGGGACATGGAACTGCTAGAGTGGGTCCAGAGGAGGCCATAAAGACGATCAGAGGGCTGGAGAACGTCCTCTGTGGGGACAGGCTGTGAGAGTTGGGGCTGTTCAGCCTGTGACTCTGGTGAGACCTTAGAGCAGCTTGCCAGGATCTGAAGGGGCTACAGGAGGGCTGGAGGGACTTTTGACAAGGGCTGGGAGTGACAGGACAAGGGGCAATAGCTTTGAGCTGGAAGAGGGGAGATTGAGACTGGAGATGAGGAAGAGATTCTTTCCAGTGAGAGTGGTGAGACACTGGCACAGGTTGCCCAGGGAGGCTGGAGATGTCCACCTCCCTGGAGGTGTTCAAGGCCAGGTTGGATGAGGCCTTGAGCAACCTGGGCTAGTGGGAGGTGTCCCTGCCCATGGCAGGGAGATGGAACTGGATGATCTTTAAGGCCCCTTCCAACCCAAACCATTCTAGTATTCCATGAATCTATGAATCAGCTCCTCTGGAGAGATAGGACTTTGCACCTTGGGTGTTCTCTCTGCACTTGACACTTATGGAGAATAAAAAAAGGTATTTCAGGGACAGATTTGATCCTGTACCCATAACAGCTTTAGGAGATGTATGAGGCTACTGTCACCTCCAGACCGTTTGAGAACATCTGAGCTGACACAGTTGGTGAGCTGAAACCAGCTGTAACTGAACTGCAGCCAGGTGACTCCTCTGCACTCCTGACAGCCAGGACTCACTGCCAGAGCCACAGGAACGGCTCCTGCTCTTCTCTATGAGCCTGGGCCCTGTGTTCCGCTACACCTACCCAGGACTACCTCAAGCTGAAGGCAGAAGGAGAGTCAACAGGCTGCCAGGGCTTGAAGAAATAGGCACAGTCTGACAACGATCAGAGGATTCCTTTGGTTGGAAGAGACCTTTATGAGCAAGCCCAAGCATTAAGCAAATCACTGGCACAATGACCCAACTGCAATGCAGGAGACACTTGGGTCCCTCAGTCCGTACAAGTGTGGAATCACAGAACGGTTTGGGTGGGAAGGGACTTTCAAAGCTCCTCCAGTCCAACCCCCTACAGTCAGCAGGGACATCTGCAACTTCAGCAGGGGGCACAGAGCCCCAAACAACCTGACCTGCAATGGTTCCAGGCATGGGGCACCTCCTACCTCTCTAGCAACCTGGACCAGGCTCTCACCATGTTCAGCATCAAAAATTTCTTTTTCACATCGAAGTCTTCTTTGAGTTCAAACCATCTCCCCTTGTCCTGTCACAACAGGCCTTGCTCAAAAGTCTGTCCCCAGCTTTGATTGGTGTCCTGAAGCACTGCAGCGCCACCAGAAGGTGTCCCTGGAGTCTTCTCCAGGCTGAACAACCCTCAACTCTCTCAGTGTGGCCTCACAGCAGAGAGCTTCCAGTTCTCCCCTCATTGCTGTGGTCCTTCAGAATAGGCAACATGTGAGAACGACTGTCATAGCAATCTAACCACAATGCAGAAGATATTTGGTACTCTCAATTCACACAAACATCATGAAGCAATTGCAATTCCTTCACTAGAACAACTTGTGTGAGCACCTGCACCTGGAGCAGCTCTGTGATGAGGAAAGACTGAGACAGTTGGGGATTTTGGGTCCAGAGAAGAGCAGCCTGAAGGGAGATCTCATCAATGCTGATCAATACTGAAAGGGTGGCTGGCAGCAGGAGGGGACCAGGCTTTGTCAGTGGTGCCCAGAGACAGAAAAAGGGTTAACAGGCATAAACTGGAACATGAGAAGCTCCAACTAAACATGAGGAGGAACTTCTTGAATTTAGAGGCACTGGAGCCCTGGAGCAGGCTGCCCAGAGAGGTGCTGGAGTATCCGTATCTGGAGAGCTTCCAACCCACCTAAATGTGCTGCTGTGGAGCTTCTCTAGGTGACTCTGCTCTGGCAGGGAGTTGGACTGGATGATCTCCAGAGGTCCCTTCCAGCCCCCACATTCTGTGATTCTGTAACTCAATTTTCTGGCTACAAGAGGTGATGAAAGGATTTGCTGGAAGCCTGGGAAGCAAACATTGCCTGTCTGTGATCTGAGAGCCAGGCTCTCCTGCGTGCTCATGGAACAGCTTCCAAAGAAAGAAAGGCTCACCCCAGAGCCAGCCTAACCCTCTGCTTGTCCCAGCCAGGCACAACTGCTCGGCCACAGATTTGCTTCCCAGCTTCCCTCAGAGCTTCTGCCATTCCAGAACCACTCTTCCCAAGCAAATGTGGTTTGGACTCTATCCCCAGGCAGTTCTGCACCCCAGGAGGGCTCATACCTCAAATGCAGGTGCTCCCTTCAGCAGGTCTGGCAGGCCTCAGAAGCTGCTTATCTGCAAAACACAAAGAGGGCAGGATTGAGGGAGCCACAAGGTTACAAGGTTACAGAGCACTTGGACCTCAGCTGTTAGGAGCTAGGAGCTGATCTGCCTTACTCAAAGTTTACTGAAACTTGAGGAGTTCTGCTGAAGTCCCTCCACAGTGACCAAGGCAGCTCTGACTGGAACACAGGATCTAGATGTCATCATCAAGAGCAGCTTTGAGGAGAAGGACTTTGGGGTGCTGGTTGATGACAAACCCAATGTGAGCCATCAATGGTCACTGGCAGCCCAGAGCCAACCATGTCCTGGGCTACATCACAAGAAGTGTGACCAGCAGGACCCTTTGCTCTGCTCTGGTGAGACTCTGTACCACTCTGGACTCTGGTGAGACTCTGGACCACTGTATCCTCTTCTGGTGCCCCCAGCAGGGGATCTGCTCAATGCTCAGCAAGAGCTAAAGGATGGGGAGCAAGAGGATGGGGCCAGACTCTTGTCAGTGGTGCACAGGGACAGGACAAGGGGCACTAAACTGGAAACCAGGAGGTTCCATCTGAAGAGGATAAACTTTGGTGTGAGGGTGCTGGAGGCCTGGCTCAGGTTGCCTGGGGATGCTTCTGTGACTCCAGGATGATTTCACTGACAGATCAGCTCCAAAGGCAGGTGTGGCAGCCAAATGTCTTTATGTGCTGGGTCTTGGAGCAGTCTGAGACAGATTTCACCTTGTTCCTTCCTGGGATAAACTAAGGAGGACTGCAAGCATTGACAGAAGTCATGGTGAACAGCAGGAAAAAGTGTCACAGAGCACCTGGCCAGCACATCCTGACTCATGTTCCACCTCCAGCCATTGCTGTTTCCCAGAAACATTTTAATACCAAGAGATTTCTGTCCTCACATCATAGGCCTGATGCCAGCTTTGCAGCTTTACTTGTGCCCAGCACCGGTTTCATGCCACTGAGAAGCAAGAGCAGCACAGCAGGAGGAGAAGCCCCACAGTCCAGGAGGAGGAGGAGAAGGCATCTCTCATTTCATTTCCATCCCACACCTCACCCACTCTTTATCTTGCCCACACTATCACAAACAGGTCATGCCTGGTATGCACACAGCCCCACCACGTCTCCTAGCCCCATCTCATCCAGGTGCACATCCCACACCAGTTGTTCTTGTTCCTCAGCTCTTCTGCTTCCCAAGCTCCCTGCACTTTTATCACCAAATATTTCAAGGCTTCTCCTAACCTCAGCCTGTTTTCTGCACAGGTTTCCCCTTCACAGATTCACAGATTGCACTGGGTTGGGAGGGACCTTCAAAGCTCATCTTGTCCAATCCCCTGCAGTCAGCAGGGACACCTCCAACTACAGCAGGCTGCCCAGGGCCCCATCAAGGCTGATCTTGAATGTCTCCAGCAACAGGGCCTTGGGCAACCTTTTCCAGTATTTCACCACTCTCATTGTAAAGAGCTTCCTCTTAACGTCCAACCTAAATCTCCCCAGCTTCAAACCATTGCCCCTCACACTCATTATAGGCCCTTCCAAACAGTCCCTCCCCAGCGTTCCTACAGGTCCCCTTCAGCTATTCAAATGCAGAGTTTCCTGTTGTCTCTCACCCTTCACACTTTGTGTTCCAGCCTCTGAATAAAAAGCCTCCTTTAAGCAGTCCCCAGCTGAGCTCTGCAGGGAATAGAAGAGGACTGGAGATGCAGAGGTGAGTGGGGTGGCACCTGGTACAGCTCCAGTGTTCCCCAAGCAAAGCAGGAGCAGGCACCCAACAGCGCGGGGCTGGACGCGGAGCCTTGCGAACCCTGAGCTACCAATGCAAGGTGGCCACAAAACCTGGAGAGTAATCAGAGTCATGGGGTTTGGGCTGGGGAAGACCTCTAAGATCAAGGAGTCCAACCATCAACCCAACATCACCACGGCTATCAAAACACATCCCCAAGTGCCATGGCCACACATTTGTTGAACACCTCCAGGGGTGGGGACTCTACCACCTCCCTGGGCAGCCTGTTTCAGTGCCTGACCACTCTTGCAAGAAAGAAATTATTCCTTATGTTCAACCCAAACCTCCCCTGGCACAGTTTCAGGCCATTTCCTCTCATTCTAACACCTGATACTAGGAAGAAGAGACCAACTAGGGACCAGAGACCTGGCTCCAGCCTCCTTCCAGGGAGTTGCAGAGAGACAGAAGGTGTCCTCTCAGCCTCCTTTTCTCCAGGCTCAATAACCCCAGGTCCCTCAGCTGCTCCTCACAAGACCTGTTCTTCATACCCTTCACCAGCTTCTCTGGACATGCTCCAGCACTTTAATGCCTTTCCTGTAGTGAGGAAATGCATCTCGGATTTGCATCTCATCCCTTTCCTAGAGGAATAATGCCAGCAGCAAGATACACAGAACACCCTGACACCAGGAAAGATGCCTTCAGAGCTCCCAGATCATCTCCTTGCCTCTACTTAACAAGATCCTGAACCAAGACTTGCTTCAAGAATACAAGATGGACTTTTTATCTTCATGGGTGCCATTGCCAAGTATTCAATGAATTTTTGTTTAGCCCCAAATTCCTGTTCCCACACTTGCAGGAGGCATCTCAGATAGAGCTGACGGCATTTGAAAGAGGCTGCTTGGAGATTTGGATCTAGGCTCTGTGAGCTTCTCCCATGAGAGAAGGGAAGCACTAGAGTTAGCCTGATCATTTCAAGTCTTCAAAGCACAAGATGCAGTTCCACCAGACTCCAAGAGTCCAGGGGAGGTTTAGGTTGGACATTAGGAAAAATTTCTTTCCTGCAAGAGTGGTCAGGCATTGGAACAGGCTGCCCAGGGAGGTGGAGTCACCATTCCTGGAGATGTTCAAGAAATGTATGAACATGACACTTGGGGATATAGTCCAATGGCAATAGTGCTGTTAGGTTGATGGTTAGACCAAATGATCTCAGAGGGTTTCTCCAAACAATTGTATGACTCTGTGGTCTTCCAGAGGAACTTCCAGCAAGTCAGACTCTGCTGGTAGTCACTCAACTCTTACTACTAGGAGAAAGAGATCAGCCATCCCAACTGCAGGCAGCAGAGGGAAGAATCATAAAATACTTTGGATTGGGAAGGATTTCAGAGATCATCTACTCCAACCTCCCTGCCACAAGCAAGGATATCCTTCAACGAGACTTGGTTGTCCAAGGCCTTATCCACCCTGCCTTTGAACACCTCTAGGGAGGAAGCATCCATAACCACACTGGGCAACCTATTCCAGAGTCTCACCACCCTCCTACTGAAGAAATTCTTCCTAAGATCCGGTTTAACCCTGCTTTCCCTCAGCTTCAAACCATTCCCTCTTGTTCTGTCTCTAGACACCCTTATGCAAAGTCTCCAGCCTTCCTGTAGGATCCCTTCAGCTATTGGACTTGCTTTAAGATCCCCCTGGGGTCTTCTCTTCTTCAGGTTGAACAACCCCAATTCCCTCAGCATATCCTCATAGCAGAGGTGCTCCAGCCCTTGGATCATCTTTGCATGACAAAGAAGAAAAGTCCTGCACTGTAAAGCAAGCAGATACTCTTCAGCAATAACCACATCTAATCCTAACTAAAGGGGACAGGCTCGAACAGAAAGAGTCTTCTGCAGGAATTGAGGCTGACAAAGTGAAAGCCCAGCGAGGTTCACACAAGCAGACAGTAAATAAGCAGCTGCACAAGCGTGGCTGTGTCCATGGTGCAGTGAAGTCTCATCTGTCAAGAGCAATTTGAATAAGTGAAACCAAATGCAGTTGCTTCTAGAAAGTTGGAAGAGTGACTCAGGGGTTGCCAAATCCCCAGCATCAAGGACCAACCAAGGACCTTCCAGAATGATCCTGAAAGGCTGGACAGTGTCAGAAATGCTCAGGAAGATCTAAGTCGACAGCCAGTGGCCTTTGGTTAGATAGAACCAAAGTGAGTGGGGACAGTGGTAGTGTGTCAACTGTGCTACAGAATCCCTGAACCCCTGCATGGAGGGGTTAGAAGGGACCTCTGGAGATCATCCAACCCCCTGCTAAAGCAGAGGCACCCACAGCAGCTTGCCCAGGATCACAATGGCCAGGTGGGGTTGGAATCTCTCCAGACAAGGAGACTCCACAGCCTCTCTGGGCAGCCTGCTCCAGGGTGCCAGCACACTCTCACCAAAGAGGTTTCTCCTCATCTTCAGATGGAATCTCCTGGATTCCAGTTGTGTCCATTGCCCCTTGTCCTGCCCCTGAGCACCACTGACAAGAGTCTGGCCCCATCCTCTTGCTCCCCTCACCCTTTAGCTCTTGCTGAGCATTGATCATATCCCCTCTGGGGCTGCTCTTCTCCAGGCTCAGCAGCTCCAGGGCTCTCAGCCTTTGCTCCTCAGTTCCAGAGGGACAGGGAACTGCTGGAGAGAGTTCAATGGAGGCTAGGAGGATGATGAAGGGACTGGAACATCTGTCTGATGAGGAAAGGCTGAGAAACCTGGGGCTGTTTAGTCTGCAGAGGAGAAGGCTGAGAGGGGACCTTACTGGTGTCTGCAAGTATCTGAAGGGTGGCTGCCAGGGGGATGGAGCCAGGCTCTTTTCAGGGGCAGGATGAGGGGCAATGGATGTGAACTTAGTCACAGAAAATTCTGTCTCAGCTGAGGAAAAACTTCTTTACTGTG